>JAIUZE010000772.1:0-81977 GCA_022085475.1 Heliosperma pusillum | reverse complement strand
TTAGAAAAGGTGAGTCCATGAGTCCTTTTAGAGGCCCTTGGATCTTGAGTATCAATGGCTGAGATTAAAACAAGAAAATGGTCATTAGGGAGGTGTTTAATCCCACTCTCTCACATCACACTAATTACATCACTAATACATTTATCACTCTAACTAACCACATCTCACCCAATTCATTCATTCAAACACAAGTACTCCTTCTCTCTAAAACTCCCTCCTCCTTCTCTCTAAAACTCACTCCACCAAAACCCACAAAAAAAACCCTAGATCTGAAAACTCACTCCACCAAAACCCACCATCTCCTTGCCGCCGACACCACCAAAAACCTACTCTCCTCCGACTCTCTCCTCATCCGTCCTCTCCTCCGTCTCCGCCTCCATCACGTCGCCTCCTCTCCTCCTTTATTTTTTTCCAGATCTGAATTTGTTAGGGTGTTGTTGTTGCTGTCGGTTGTTATTGTTGTTGCTGTCGGGAAAGGCGTCGGGAAAGGGTGGGGTCAAGGTCGTTGTCGGGAAAGGGTGGGGTCAAGGGTGGCGTCGGGAAAGGCGTCGCGGTGAGGGTGGGGCTGGTAGCGTCGGGGTGAGGGTGGGGTCAAGGTGGTGGTGGTTGTTCTTGGGTTGTTTAAATTTCTTAATTTTTATTTCTTTTTCTTTTTTTTTTTTGTTTATATTTTCAGATTTTTTTTTTGTTTATATGATAAAGGGGACTTTAATAACTTCTATTAAAGTAACACAAATATTCTGTTAAAGTTACATACCTTATATATTAAAGTCATATATGTAGTCTATTAAAGTCACACAACTTATTTATAAAAGTATCACATTTTTTTACTAAAGTTACACATTTCTTTTTTATGTTTTTCGTTTTTTTTTTCAAATTTGTTATGTTTTTATTTCTTTATTTTAGGTGTCGTTTTTTTTTATGGTGTTTTTATTTCCAGATCTAAAGTTTATACTGAAGTAACACTTATAATAATTGAAGTTACACATGTAAGGATTGAAGTAACAAATTAAAGACTGAAGTTACACTTTTAAGGCTTGAAGTTACACTTATAAGGCTTGAAGTTACACTTATAAGGCTTGAAGTTACACTATTAAGCCTTAAAGTTACACTTTTAAATAATAAAGTTACACTGAAGTTTTTCTGTTTTTATTTTTTAGATCTCATTATTATTTTTCTGTTTTTCTTTGTATTTTTTAGATCTGAAAAGGTGGGTCAAACTTTAATGACGTCTATTAAAATATCACATATTATTTATTAAAGTCACACATATTGTATATTAAAGTAACACAAATTCTCTATTAAAGTCACACATATTATATATTAAAGTAACACAAATTCTCTATTAAAGTTACACCTATTGTATATTAAAGTAACACAAATTCTCTATTAAAGTTACATGTCTTATTTGTTAAAGTCACATATATAAAGTAACACATATTATTTATTAAAGTAACACAAAATGACCTTAAAGTTACACTTGATATTATTAAAGTAACACACATTATTTTGTGGTTAGTGGTGTTGTTTCTCTGAAGTTTCACCTATAATGACTGAAGTTACACTTTTACTTACTGAAGTTACCCATATAATGACTGAAGTTACCCATATAATGACTGAAGTTACACAATTTTTGTTTTGTTGAAGTTACACATTTTTTTATATGTTTTATGTTTTTTTTGAAATTGTTATGTTTTTATTATTTATTTTAGATTTTGTTTTTTTATTTTTTTATGGTGTTTTTATTTCTAGATCTAAAGTTACACTAGACTAAAGTTATATAATTGAAGTTACATAGATTTGGACTGAAGTTACATAGGTTTGGACTGAAGTTACATAGATTTGGACTGAAGTGACACAAATAAGGGCTGAAGTTACACTCGTAATGACTGAAGTTACACTCATAAAAAAGCTAAAATCACATAAACTTGTCTTGAAGTTTCATAAATTCAAATTTATGTAGTCGAAATCAAATTTTAGTTTGAAGTTACAAAAATAATGGTTGAAGTGACACTCGTAATGACTGAAGTTACACTCCTAAAAAGACTAAAATCATATAAACTTGTCTTGAAGTTTCATAAATTCAAATTTATATAGTCGAAATCACATTTTAGTTTGAAATTTCATAAATAACGGTTGGAGTTACACTCATAATGACTGAAGTTACACTCATAAAAAGTCTAAAATCACATAAACTTGTCTTGCAGTTTCATAAATTTAAATTCATATAGTCGTAATCACATTTTAGCTTGAAGTCACACGAATAATGGTTGAAGTAACACTCGTAGTGACTGAAGTTACACTCATAAAAAGGCTAAAATCACATAAACTTGTCTTGAAGTTTCATAAATTCAAATTTATGTAGTCGAAATCACATTTTAGTTTGAAGTTACATAAATAATGGTTGGAGTGACACTCGTAATGACTGAACTTACACTCATAAAAAGTCTAATATCACATAAACTTGTCTTGAAGTTTCATAAATTCAAATTTATATAGTCGAAATCACATTTTAGTTTGAAGTTTCACAAATATGGGCTGAAGTTACACTCACAAATCTCAGAAATTCAAAAGTGCTCAAAAGTGATTAACTAAAGGCTAGAGAGAGAAAGTTAATTAATTAGTGCATAGGTAATTGATTAGTGTTACGTGTGCTTTTGTCTCTACAATCTCATCCATTCATCTCCCTCATCCAATGGCCAAGATGAGGACTCATGGACTCACAAAAATTGGTGGACTCATAAGAACCTATCTATATTATATATATAGAGTGAGCATATGGTGAGTCTAGCTTCTTAGGTGAGTACGGTCCTATCAATTAGGAACATTGGATCAACATGATCCAAGAGCTGTCGATCAGCCACGTCACCCCAAAGAAATTTGTCAATAAAATAAAAGGGCAAGCTAGTCGTCCATCATTTCATAATAATCATAAATTTTCTCTCTCTACAAAGTTATCCTCTCTATTTCTCTAGAAACTGACAAACTAATTCTCCAAAAGCACAAAAACCCTAAAAATACCAAAAATTCAAAAACAGATTTGTAGAAATCAATTGAAAATTAAAATCAAACATGCTTCTTATCATCTTTCTCTTTGCTTACACACAAACGAAAAGGTAAATATCAACGTTATTCTATTTTTTTATCTTTGATTTAGATTTATTTCGTTGTATATAATCAATGTTGATATTCAATCTGATATTGTATGTGTTCATATTGATGTTGTCGATAAATTTCATATTAATTCTGCAAAAAGTTAGGGTTATGACATAGTGAAATTGAGCAGCAATTTTAATTTGTACTTTTTTAATTTACAATTGATTTATGTAATAACTTGCGATTATATGAATTTTTAAATTGTTATATTCTCATGTTTATATTGTTCGATTTCGGATTTATCTATGTGTTCATAATGTTTGACAAAAACTTAAGGTTATGATATTGTGAAATTCATAATTGGACGTGTTTTTAGGGAAAAAATGCAGCGGCGGCGATTAGTTAACCTAATCGCTGTAAATATACTCGACATATAGTGTAACATTATTACTATAATATTGTTACTGTAACAAAATATTGAACTGAAATTGAAATGTTGTACAACATTGTATATTTGATGGTGTGTGATTCAACCAAATTAAATTTGATGATGTAACATTGTTATAAACTCACAAATGATGTTGATCACTAATGATGTACCATCGGCTTTCGTATATGTTTTAATTATTAATGATTCAATTATTTAATTATTAAGATTATGATATTGTGAAATTCATAACTGGATGTGTTTTTAGGAAAAAAATGGAGGTATGCAGCGGCGGCGATTAGTTAAGCTAACCGCTAGCTGTAAATATAATCGGCATATAGTGTAACATTATTACTGTAATATTGTTATTGAAATAATAATAGATTAATATGTGAGCTGAAACTGAAATATTGAACTGAAATTAATGGTTGTACAACCATGTATATTTGATGGTGTGTGATTCAACCAAATTAAATTTGATGATGTAACATTGTTATAAACTCACAAATGATGTTGATCACCAATGATGTACCATCGACTTTCGTATATATTTTAATTATTAATGATTCAATGTTTTTATTTGAATGTCAGGAAATTGAAGAAGGTTTGAGAAATCAACGAACGACACAATAAAAGGTTGCTAAAGAGATATTATATACAAAAAGATTGAGACACCGACAAATCAGTCATGAAGATAGGCGTGAGAAAGACAACATTATTGAAATAGAATTGCTTATAGAGACGTTTAACATTATGTGTGATCATGTCGTATACTTGTAAACTTTTCACATTAATGTATTGCAAAACATTTTAGCATTTAATAAGCAGCTGAATATATCTTTATGCACTTGCATTTTGTTGTTGTAATGAATTTAAATTTGAACTTTTAACATTGTTTACGTGCTACTTTGATGTCTCAGTGATGTTACAGTAACTTTGTTACCGTATCGTTGTTACTTTAATGAGTACACAATGTTAAAGTAACAATGCTACTTTAAAATGGGAAAAAAAACTAAAGCAAATAAAATAAAATTAGGGTTTGTTTGTATGGTGACACCATATACCATTACAATTCACATCGGTAACTACAACAAAATTAGTCGGAATGTGTAAAATTTTCTTATAAACTAAAGCAACGAAGTGATGCTGACCATACAATAAGGCACATTAGGCTACATGGGTTTCGAACTCATACATTAGTGCAAGATTTGCACATCACTCTCCCATTTTAGTTAATAACCTTTATACTAGCTACTAAAACTTTTAAATGAAACAAATAACGGTAAATTATCATTATTGTACAGGCTTAGACTCCACCATGATATAATAACACCCTTTATTCATATAAAACTAAGCTCTTTTCCATGTGGTATATATCTAAAAACTATAATAACATTTAAATAATGTTACAGTAATACTATTACAATAACATTGTTACACAATTACAATAAACCAATACTACTGGTACAATTGGCATCAACGTGAAATGCAATCTAAAATCACATGCCACAAAATTCAAAAAACTTTTGATGCAATTGGAACTTTAATCAACATCAAGATTGTGATAAGACAATGTTCGTTTATTCTCCCTAAATCCTTGACGATTGCAAGCGATATATTTTTTGGTCAACACGTTACTGCTACATTAAAACATTATCTCCAATATTGAAGTAAACTCAATCTTGGCTCTTCTAAAACATTCTTCACTTTTCCCACCAAGTGGATGTTGTGGTTGAATGACGGCTGGTCATGGTTGAACAGCGGCTGGTTGTGGACTCTGGGAAAACGAAAAAAAATAAAAAGCAAATGCAATAAGTTTACTAAAAAACATTGACAACGACTAATATAGAGTAATATTGTTATTTTAATGAAGTAATCTTGTTATTGTAACACTATTACATTAATTAAAGACGTAAATTAAGATTGAATATGGAATTCAATTTATTTTACTCAGTAGCTAAAGACGTGGCTCGAGATTTACGCCTGATTTAGGTCACTAACGTTAATTAGAAACCAAAAGACGTAAACCAACCACAATTGCTCGATAATTAACTATAGAATTGATTCTTTCAAATTGACCTAACAAATAGTTAATTTGTGCAACTTAGAGGAAACATCAATAAAAAGAGAAATCAACGTACAACAATGAATTGTATTTGCAATTTAGTGGAAACATCAATTAGACTATGCGAAAAATGAAACAAGAATATAACGCATATGAAACAAGTATACTGATAAATATTCACAACGAGTAATATAGATCATGTTGTTACTGTAATGAAGTTTTTTTGTTACTATAACATTATTACAGTAACTAAAGACGTAGATCAATTAAGTCGTAAATTCAAAATTAATTGTACTCATTAACTAAAGACGTATATTAAGATTTGCACCTGATTTAGGTCATTAGCATTAAATAGTAACAAAAAACGAAAAATCAAACGCGATTGCTCAATATTTAAATACATCATATGATTCATTCAAATTGACCTAATAATTGTCTAATTTATACAGGTTAATGCAAGTTTATGGAAAACATCAATTAATAGAAAAAACAAAAGTTGAATTATAATTTCAAATTCTAATTGTGTAATACCTGATTCTTGAGATATTGAGCCAAAAATCTTCATAACAAGATAAATAAGTAAATCGTACATGATATCGCAGAACTTTCATTTGTTTTTCTTAGTTTTGCTTTGATTTCCCCCAAAATTATAATATGTGATGATTTCTATTGAATCCAAAATTACATATAACCTTAGGTTTAATAATTTGGCGAAATTTTTGTTACAGGAGAACGCAAATATGAAGGAGAGTAAAATTTAAGAAGATTTGAGGGATTATAATTAGGTATGAATACTTTAGGGGAAATTGAGTTACTGAAGAAAAAAAGTAAGAACTAGAGTGCGTAGAGAGATAGTGAAAGAAGAGAGAGAAAGTAAGAGTGAATTATGATAGGTTAGATGAGTTATTAGGTTTATATACCTGCTCTACATTCAATCTCAGCCGTTGATTAATCATAAGATCTAATGGTCCTTATTCACAGGACGAACTCACCTAAGATATGTGGACTCACCTGATGCAATATATATATATATATATATATATATATATATATATATATATATATATATATATATATATATATATATATATATATATATATATAGAAATTGCATCCGGTGAGTCCACATATCTTAGGTGAGTACGTCCCGCGAATCTCCATCATTAGATCTTACACAAATTAAGGGATGAGATTAATTCTTAATTGACATATAAAAACCCTTAATATTCAATAGTCGTACCACATAATTGAATGAAACTTTCCCTTTCTTGTCTCTCTCTCTAAAACCCTAATTTTTCCCCCAATTCTGGCATTTTCCAAATAAATTACCTGCGTTTTGCAGTTCATCCATGATTTTTGCAATTTATGATTCAATCAATCAAAGTTGTTCAATTAAACTATGATTTCGCACTCCGATCGCTTAACTTCAATCAATTTCCAGGTTAGTTCTACTTTCTTTCAGAACTCTTATTCAATTACAACAAACGATTTTTAATTTCGATTTTATTTAACTGATTTTCAACTTAGAATGACGATTTTATCAATTCAAGTAATTCACGATTCTATAAGGTTAGTCAATTCAAGCAATTTCAATTCATGATTCTATTAATTCATGATTCTATAAATTCAAGATTGAATCAGTTCAATAATTGAACAACTTAATCAATCTTCGATTTCATATCCTTCTATTTGTGTGACATAGTGCGCAATAATTTTCTCTTCTATTTCGCATTAATCAGTAGAGGTTTACAAATGAATTGCAATAACAAACTTATTTCATGCGTTCTTAGTTGTACGCTAATTGTCATTACTTTGCCTTTCATTTACTGGAATTTGTTATTTATTATCTTAATTTTGTTGTTGTTGTTGTTGTTGTCGTCGTCGTCGTGTTATAGTTGCATTATAATACCTTAACAGTAATATTCACCTTTACAGTATTGATGTTACTGTAAAATCACTCACTCGTTGCAGTAACAACACTACTCTATATTTGTTGTTTTGTTAATGTTATATCATGTTCTATTTCCACTACTGTTTCGTTTTTATGTTGAAGTAGATTCAATCTCTTATTGTGGCATTAACATTGTTATTGTATTATTTATATTATTCCTCCTCATTTGTTGTTTTTGTAGTATAATTTCTTCGTAATTCGTAGAATAATAGTATTACTGTAACATCATTACCTCATTGCAGTAAATTCTATTATGTTTTTCTTTTTAAAAATTTTCTTTTTATTGCTAAGATGGATACATATTCTTCTAATATCTTCAGGTAATTTCATGCATATTTCACGCATCTTCCTCTTTTGTGTTTAGCTAATGTCATTGTCTCTCTAGTTTTCTTGTACTAAATTTACGCAAGTATTGGTTTTAAAACTATCATACTGTTAACAAATTACTTTCATTTGTTGTATATATGTTTTCTCAGTAACAGTGTTACAGTATTAAGAATTCTACATTACAGTAACTCTACCGTAAGTGTTTTGAAAACTCTGCTTGATGATTACAAGGAGTAGTTTGTTGATTTCTCACTTAGTTTCAAGATAAATTATGCCCACTGATTGAATCGTTGACAAAGGAACAAGAGTTGAAGATATTGGTGGGATGCAATTCTTCCTTATACGTTTATATCTTGCCACTAACTAAATCAGCAGATGTAGCGGAAACAAATAGTATCAACCAAAGAACAATGTGCTAAAATAAAGGGTCGAAAGCCAAGGAGACGGTGTGCCTACTGCAAACAGAAAAACAACCACGACAAGAGAACTTGCCTTATTCGTATTTCGGATGAAGCTGCTACAAATCTACTAAAATCCGGAAATAATGTGGAATTTTTTTGTATTGTCGTATAGTAAAAAAAATGAAATTATTTTGTTTGTCATAGAGACTCGTTTTGTTTTATGTTCATTTGTCATGAACAAGACATTTCATTGATACAATATCGATGTTACTGTAACAATATAGATTCATTAAAGTAACATTGTATGAAGTATGAACCTTTCTATTCATTTTATAAGTAACAGTTTTATAGCAATACACTTGCATCGTAATGCTTTATAACCAATCTGGTAAGGAAAGCCTTCTTCTTAGTTTTGAAATAACAATTTTACTGTAATATTTCTCACTATTTAAAATAACACTGATACAACAAAAGCTCACAAGACAATAAAGTGAGAGGTTTTACGTAACATTTGAACCATTTTAAAGAAATAGTTATCATAGTCAATCCTCATTCTGCTAAACTACAATAACAATGTTACTTTAGCATCATTAACTCATTATAGTAACACGTAATTGCTAATTCGCATTATGTTGAATGTAGTAATTGTGTCTATGTAACATAGTATACTCTTTAATGTGATTAGTTCATTCTTTAGTAGCACTTTCATTTATTTTAGTAAGTTACGTATTCAATCCTCATTTTGTTAAATTACAGTAACAATATTATTGTAACATTATTTATTCATTATAGTAACAAGTAATTGCTAATCCAATTTATGTTAACTACAGTAACAGTGTCACTGTAACAGAGTTTTAATCTTTACTGTAACACTTACACATTGCTATAAGTTCCATTTCAAATTCATTACATCGTCAAAAGACGTATTGTAGAATACAACTCAATTCAACATATTCAAACACTGCTAATATGTTACTTAATACCAAACGGCCATATTTAAGACATCATAATTAGACATCAAATTCCTCAACCATGTTGTGTTCTTCACGTCTTTTTCCTCATAACTTTTAAATGAAGAACATGCATCTCAATGTCAACTTTTTCTTCTTCTTCTTCTTCTTCTTCTTCTTCTTCTTCTTCTTCTTCTTCTTCTTCTTCTTCTTCTTCTTCTTCTTCTTCCTGGTACACCTTCGCCTTTAACTATTCTACTCTTCTCAACATGATGTCAGACAGTAGTAAAGTTGCAACAATTTCTGCAAAAAATGGCGCCTAACTACCATAAGAATTTAAGGTGAAAATCAATATAAACATCACACTATGATATTACAACATCAAGTATATCATTTTACAACAATGCAGTACCAATGTTATTGTTAGAAGAAGGTGATGAAATCTAATTTATTCAAAGTTTTTACCCCCAAATTTCATAGTTCATGATGTAAGATTTAAAAATTTTGTAGTATTAAAACATTGAGTGGATGATATTACAATAATTTTGCAAATTCCGTTGAATGCTCAATCTAATACAAAACTTACAGCAAAATAACCAAATGAAGAGTAATAGTAACAACAGTACAGAACCGGTGTTACTGTAACGAATGACAGAATTTATACGGTACCGGTGTTACAGTACCGAAGTTTAAACTATGGATCATTAATTATTGATTGTTGATCTTGAACCGGTAAAATTTGGTGTAACAATATCGACTGTCTTACATAAGGATTCTAATAAGGACCATTAGAATTTATTCATATCATTTAAGATGAAAAACAACATGTAAACCAGCTAATATGTTTTGAAATTATGAAAATCAAACTTTTAATTGTGCAAGTTCGGTTCAATGATTTATCCACACCAAAACCTAACAACATACATTCAAGAGAGAAATAACAGTAACATACAAAAATACAGTACCAGTGTTACAGTAATAAGTTTACAGTTTCAATTGTTAGTACGAGTCATAAAAATGGCATAACAGGAAAATTCATTTATAAAAATACACAACTTAAACAAGAATGAAGTACTATTAAAACATTTAATTGGACAATGTTGCAGCAAAATGTAAACATAGAATATTAAATTCGTGATGCTACAACAATTTTGCATGTTCAGTTTATGATTAATACCTATTACAGTAACTACCTATTACTATAACACAACTCCACTAATTACACAAATAGTGCTACAGTTCAATACGAATCAGAAAAAAGCGAAAATCAATTACTCAGTTTCCTCATATTACTAAGCATAATTTTTTGGCGAACATGAAGAACATAGAAATGAATACCGCGCAAAACAAACAAGAACATCAATTGCTCAGTTTCTAGAAATCATTAAACCTAATTTTTTTTTAGCAAAATAAAAAACATGAACAAACACGGAAATCAATTATCATTTTCTTCAGATCATTCAAAATCGACAATAACAACATAGAATTATGTGATAACTACAATTACATAAAAAAAAACATTTAAAAAAAAAGCGTCTGAAGATAATCGGTTTATACATCTTCATTATGTTTGAACAAAAGTACTAGATTTGCGATTGAACAACTTGAAGTTCTTGAGTTGATTGATGATAAGAAGCAATTTTTATTTTGATTTTGGCAGATTTCTCTTGAATTTGTGAATTTTTTTAGGTTTTGATAGAAAGAGAAAAAGTTTTAGAATAACTGATTTAGTTTTTGAGATTGTCAGTTCGTAGAGAGAGATTGAGTATTCTGGTAGAGAGAGAAAATTTTCTGAATATTATGAAAGGTGCTTAAGAAGGTTTTCAGTTTTATTCTTTGTCAAATATTTGGGGGTGACGTGGAAGAACGAGAGATGTTGGATCTTGTTGATCCAATGGTTCTTATTCATAGGACCGTACTCACCTAAGAAGCTAGACTCACCGGATGCTCACTTTATATATATATATATATATATATATAGAGTAAAGATCAATTGAGTCCACCCTTCCCCTTAGAGTCCTTGAGTCCTCTTTAGAGCCATTGGATAGAGAAGATTGGATGGCTGGGATTGGTGCTCCCAAAATGAGATTAACATCACTCTCTCACTAGCTTTCACTAATTAATCACTAATCTACCCTAATTCAATATATAAGCTTTTCCTCACAATTACTTCTCTCTCATCTCCCATAATATTCATCCTTCTCATCTCTCTAAAACACTAAAAATTCAAAAATCCAAAAAAACACTCATCTTCCCTTTTTCATACAACACCACACAACCACCACCACCTAACCCCTCTAGTCACCCCGACAGCCACACCCTCTCACGACCACCCTCCGACCTCTCACAACCACTGCCGCCCCCTCTCCGACCACCCTCCGACCACCCTCCGACCACCACCACTTACCAGAACCGCCTACCGCCGCCGCCTTCACTACTTTTTTTTTTCCAGATTTGTTACCACGAGCCCCACGTATCCTACCCGCCCCCACCAGCCACCTAACCAGAACCACTCCTCTGCCACCAACAGATCTGGGTTATGCCACCGACACTACCGCTTGCCGCCATGACGCCGCCACACCACGACACTCCAGCCGCCTCGTCGTGCTCTTTTCTGCCACGCACCGCCTGCCCACCTGCTTCCGCCATCACCCTCCTTCCGCCTCTCCTCTCTCTTTTTTATTTCTTTTTCCAGATCTTCCACTATCCTCCATTATCATTCTCTTTTTTTCTTTTTCTTTTTTATATCTAGGGGTTAGTTGGTAGATTTTGTATTATTTTTAATTTTATTATTTTTAGATCTATTTGTTTTTTCAAACTTAGTATTATCATTATTATTATTATTTTTTCCTCCACTTTTTATCTGCTAAAAATAAATATTACTTTTAAAAAGAACTTACTTTTAGGTCTGGTAAATGTTGTTCTTATTTTTTTTTTTTTAATAATTTCAAAAAGAACTTGCTTATTACGAAATATTGTTTTTTCCTTCATTTTTTTCAGATCTGAAAAGTGTGTCAAATGTCAATGACGTCTTTTAAAGTAACACATATTCTCTATAAAAATCACACATATTCTCTATAAAAGTCACACATGTTATTTATTAAAGTCACACAAATTTTCTATTAAGGTTACACATCTTATTTATTAAAGTCACACATATTTCTATTAAAGTAGCACAAACTCTCTATTAAAGTTACACACCTTATTTATTAAAGTTACATATATCGTCTAATAAAGTAACATACATTATTTATTAAAGTTACACATTTTATTTATTGAAATCACATATATCACCTATTAAAGTAACACACCTTATTTATTAAAGTAACACAAATGCCTTTAAAAGTTACACTTCTTGCTTTTAGATATGTTTTTTTTAGTTTATAACCTTATTTTCAATTTTTTTTTTTCAAGATCTACCTTTTTTGTGGGTGTGGTTTGGTGGTGAAAGATGGTGATTGTATTTGACGGTGGCCGGACTAGAGTTACACTCATAAAGGACTAGAGTTACACTTATACAGGACTATAGTTACACTTATAGAGGACTAAAGTTACACTCGTAAATGACCAAAGTTACACTTATAATGGATTAAAGTTACACTAATAAATTTGTACTAAATTACATAAATTTAAAATGTAATAAGATTCAAAAAAATTCACACAAAACGACATAAATTACTAAAGTAACACTCGTAAAATATTAGAGTTACACTAGTAAAACATCAAAGTTATACTTATAAAATGTTAGAATTATACAAATTCAAATTTTTATATACAAAATCGTCTTAAAAAAAATAAAGTTACACTCGTGAACTCTTAGAGTTACACTCGTAAAATTTTAAAAATAATATAATTTCAAATTTATAAGTAATAAACCGTCTTAAAAAAAATATTAAAGTTACACTCAAAAATCATCAAAGTTACACTTATAAAATGTTAAAATTATATAAATTGAAATTTTCATATACAAAACCGTCTTAAAAATATTAAAGTTACACCAAAAAATCATCAAAGTTACACTTGTAGAATGTTAAAATTATACATATTCAAATTTTTATATAAAAAACCGTCTTCAAAATTAAAAGTTACGCTAAAAAATATTGGAGTTACACTCGAAAAGCATCAAAGTTACACTCGTAAGGTGTTAAAATTGTTTAAATTCAAATTTTTACATATAAACCGCCTTAAAAAGTTAAAGTAACACTCTAAAACATTAGAGTTACACTCGCAAGCATCAAAGTTACACTCATAAATCTCAGCAGCTCAAAAGTGCTTAAAAGTGATCAAAAGTGATTAATTAAAAGTAGAGAGAGAAAGATAATTAACTAGTGCATAAGTAATTAATTAGTAATAAGTGTGTTTTTTAATCTCCCAAATCTCAGCCATCCATCCCCTTCATCCAATGGCTAGGATGAGGACTCAATGACTCTATGAAAATGGTGGACTCAAATGAATTTGACTCTCTCTCTCTCTCTCTATATATATATATATATATATATATATATATATATATATATAATCTATATATATATATATATATATATACAGAATTTGCATCCGGTGAGTCCACATATCTTAGGTGAGTACGTCCTGTAAATCTCAACCATTAGATCTAACATAAATCAACGGCTGAGATTAATTCTCACAAACCATAACTAACCTAGCTATATAAACCTCATGTTACACACTTCTATGATCATTATTCAATAACACTTTCTCTCTCTAAAAAAACATCTCTCTAACTCATCTTCTTCCTTTGTTTCTCAATTTCTGTATAATTTATGAAATTATACGAACGATTGTTCAATTGAATCATCTCAATTTATTAAAACTTCCTGCAAATCAACAAATGATATTTCATTATCAATTTATATTACTCGCTTTCTTCCTCTATTAATTAGCAACGGCGATTGATCAGGTTTTCAATTTCAAGCGAATTTCAACTTACTCGTCATTCAGGTGAAATTAAGTTCTTCTTACCTTTCTTTTTCTTAATTTCGTCAATTCGCGTTCATTATTTTACTCGGATCTAATGCTAATATTGTATTGAGATTTTAATTTCTTCAATTTATTAGTACAATGACACATTATATGTTGTATTCATATTCTTTCCGAAATAGTTTGGGTTATGATTGGTGAAGCTAACGAATTAGTACAATGACACATTATATGTTGATTCATGTCATGATTTAGAATCGAAAAAAGGAATTAGGGATTGATTATAGAACTTTTGTGGTTGATTTAGTTAAATATTTAATTTTATAGATCTGGAAGTTAAACTAGAACATGATTTTAATTCCAGCTTTGTTGACTTTTACTTGATGTTTCGTGTTATAACATCATCTCTATATTATTTACTGACTACTAGATGTGTTCTTTGTGTTTGTAAAAAAAAATAGCGTTTTAACATAGTAAAATTCATATATGGATTTTTTTTTCATGAAAATTGTGATAATTATAGGAATTAAATTAGGTTTCGTAAAATTGCCGACACTTGTTATTGTAATAGCGTTACTGTAACATTAAAACTGCATAACATAACTGAACTTGAAATAATTGTGAAACAGTGTTACTGTATAATTGTGTAAGTTGAAACAGTGTTACTGAACTTGAAATAGTGTTACTGAACTTGAACTTAACTTGAAATAATTGAAATAATTATACAGTGTTACTGTATAATTGTGAAGCACTTGTTAAGGTAATAGCGTTACTGTATCATTAAATCTTTCCATTTACTGTATTAACGTTACTGTAACATTCATATCTCGAATTAGGTATCATGCAATTACAATTTGCAATTATGATTCACTTTTTATGTTGAGTTTTCTGTTATTCGATATTTTCCTCTAACTTTTACTAACCTGTAAAAATTAAGGTAATTTGAAAGAATCAAATGACTTTTTTGGCTAATTTTATTATAAAATTAACTTTTACAATGTATATTAATCCTATCTTATTATTGTGGGACTCATTATTGCTTCTTACTCAACATAAGCATATTTTAACGGAAGCTTCACCTTCAATGTGCAGCATATGTTATGGAGTTGCATTTTTATTGCAGCGGAATAATATTTTTCTGAATATCGTGTATTACAGTAACAGTGTTACTGTAATGGTGTGACTGTAACATCAATTGGAATGCAATCGATACAAGAAACTTATTATTCTTGATGAAATTTTAATGAACCTTATGTCAATCAATTTAGACATGATTAAGATTATTCTTTAAAGAAATTGCGTGCTTCGTTTAACTTTGTTACGGTAATGGTTATAATGGAGTTACGGTAACAGTTTTGTGTTACAGTAATAGGGAACTTCCTAGCCTTGTGTTACAATAATGCATTAAGAATTTGATGGCGTGAGTTTACATCTATTTCTTGTACAATTGTGAATGTCTTGGTGATATATTATTGTTTCTATTCTCTAAGTAATGAGAAACCATAAATAGATGACATCATAAACTATTATAATACTTTGGTTATAAATTTTTCAAAGAATCCTAGTCATTTTCCAAGATTAATAAGAGGACAAGACCTCTATTGCTGTTTATTTCATTTAAAAGTTCGAATAGTTCGTTTAAAGGCTATTAGCTCAAATGGGAGAGTGATGTGCAAACCTTGCACATAGGTATGGGTTCAAATCCCATATAGCCTAATTTTAAGGAATGATGTGCATTCTCCTTGTTTTTTTTTAGTTGTTGAAAATGAATTGTAACGGTGGTACTGTAATATCCTTTAATCATTAAAGTAACAATGTTACGGTAACTAGGTTAGCATAACTTCATTGATTCACTAAACTAACATGAAAACAATATTAAATTTCCAATGCTAATTCATTTCATCAACAAAACGTAAGTGAATATATAAAGATCCGCTAAGGTCCCACTGATATGCTAAAATATTTCGCAACAACACATCACAATAAAGTGAAAGATCTGATATAAGTATACTTCATAATCACACATAAAAATATGACAACAATGTTAACCGTCTCAGCTAGCATTTCAAGTAACGCTATCTTCTTCATGCTTATCTTCATGCTTGAAGGCAGTGTGATGCTCTTTTTTGTATATACAGTCTTCTTGCGCGCCTTTTTACCTTCCTCTTCAAACTTCATGACATTCAAAACAAACATTCGACCATTAATAAGTAAACATATGTGAAACGCGTGGTCCATCATTAGTGACAGTTTTACAGTAACGATATTACCGTAATAATATTACAGTAACATCATCCGTGAATTTATTACAATGTTATACAATCAACTTTAATTGGAAAAAAACACACAATATAAAATATACAATGTTATACAATCAACTTATTAGTCAGTGTCTCACTCTTTTTTGTAAATACTTTCACCTTGCGCGCCATTTTTGTGTTAGTTTCAACTTTCAAACCTTCATCTTTCAATTTTCTGACATCAAAACAAAACATTCGACCATTAGTAACTAAAGCATATGCGAAAACCGTTGTGTTTCATCACTAGTGATAATTTTACAGTAATAATATTACAGTAATAATATTACAGTAACAATACTACAGTAACATCTTTTGTGAGTTTATTTTAATGTTATGCAATCAAATTTAAATGGAAAAAACACAACATCAAATGTACAATGTTGTAACAGTAGTTCAGTTTCATTCTCTATTATCCAGTAACAAGGTTACGGTAATTCTATTATAGTAACATGTGTCGAGTATGTTACGACATCTAATTATCACATTTACCCCAATTTTCACGAAAACAAGTGCATGTATGAATTTCACAATGTCCTAACCCTAAATTTTCGCACAAATGAGATCGACACCAGAAACATGAACACATACAAATCAAACATATTTTTTTGGCAAAAATTTAATTACTCAGTTTGAGCGAAACATTAACCACAACTTTTTGTGGAAAACAAAAATCTAAATTAAATAAAATTCAATTAACAATTTCTTCATATCAATCAATATAAACAAGAAGAAGAAGAAGAAGAACATTATTAGTGTTCAACATTTCTTTTGGCAGTTTGTAACAATGTTATATACCATCAAATAAACTTAATTGGACAATCACACAACATTAAATTGTGATGCTAACATTCAATTCAACAAAAAATTACCATTCCTCAATAATAACTGCATTATCTTGTGAAGTAATAATGTTACAGTACCAATATCACAGTAACATGAGTCACGTATCTTACGAAAGTTAATTTCATCCCCAAAATTTACCCTAATTTTAATTTCTTGAAATCAATCCAATTATAAATTTCACAATTTCATAACCCTAGCCATGCTATGAAAGCTATGAACATATAGAATCAACATAAAATCACACGTTACTACAAAAATCAATCGTAATTTAACAATGTACAAAATAAGACAAATAATAATCCAATTGATTCGAATTCTTTATTGAATATTATTGTTCACACTAAAATCTAATATCATTCTGATACTTTAATATTGGTTACTCCATAAAGTAGTAAGGAATTATACTCCGTGCCAACAATTACGAAGTAAAGACTTAGGGATATGTAGGCCTCCAACATATATCCTTGTTCAAGTTTGTACATTATTCTACCACTGATTTGATAAAACCATTGATTTGGGAACCTTCCAAAAAAGAAAAGAAACCTCAACAAAAATAATTAACCGTTAAAAGTACAAATAAAAATTATACATGTACTTGATCATGAAATTCGTCAAGCATGAGTATAGCACTTCTACAATACCGATTTTAGAATTCATCTTTTTGCAAAGCAAGGATAACAACGAAAACAAGTACAGAGTATATTGATGTATACAGTAATAATGTTACAATACCACAATTACAGTAACACTATAACTGTAATCGGTGTCGATGATTTTACGGAAGCTCGTCAAATCCTCACAATTTACCCCAAATTTTTTAAAAAGTCCTGATGAATTTCACAATATCATAACCCGATTATTTTTATGAACACTGTGAACAAATATAATCAATAATGAACAATATAATATTAAAAATTCGTAAACCATACAATATTACATAATCAATCGCAAATTAAAAATCTCTCTCTATATTCTAGAGAGAGTGTATCTCTCCTTGCGAGAGCTTTTCTCTTTTTCCAAAAGTTCTTCTCCTTTATCCAAAAACGTCTTTCTGGCTTCTTCCTTATTGGGCAATCAGAAAATCATTGCCTCCATATTTTAGAAATCTATTCTGCAGGAAAATATCTACAATCATTATCATCTTCTTTCCTTCACTGGCTGGTGAGGGATGCTTTGGATTCTTCAACCTTCTACCCAGTAGCAGTCGGTAGCTTCTGTCAGAAATTAGAAGTTAATTGGTCCGGCTAGGGTTTGCATGCAACCTCTTCTCCTATTTAAGGGCTGCATTTATTGATAATCTTCATCAATCTTCTTCAGTAACATATTCTCTATCAAAATCAATCTTCTACTCTCATTTATTATCAATTCTGTTTAATTGCTATGGAGAATGTTCATTGCAATCATGCGTCTGCATTTAATTCGAATGCACCTGCGTCCAATGCCAATAATGCTCAAGAGCATTTAAACCCAAACCTCAATAATGATGATATTGACCCTAGGCATAATTTTTACAATCATCAATCCTATCATGCAACTTACCCTAACTCTGAGTTCCAACCAAACAATGCTCACCATGCGCATGCATGGCGTTATCCGCGGTCAGGGCCTGTTTTTAATATTGATCCAGAAACTCTGGGTGAATCTAGAGAGTTCTGGGGTCAATGTGTACTGGGTTTTTTAGTAGACTATCGTATGTTCAAGATCGAAACTCTTAATGCGTGGATTAGAACAGAATGGAGCTGCAGAGATGAGGTAAGAGCGCTGAGATTGGGAGATATATATGCTATTTATTGTGCTTCTGATGATGATCGTGAGGACCTTCTTAGAAGGACCTTCATTTCCTTCCATGGTGCCCTAATGGTGTTTTCAAGGTGGTTCCCCAATACTGTGCCAAGAACAGTCAGATTCCCATATGCTAATGTTTGGGTTAGGATTTGTGGCCTACCTTTTGAGTATCTAAACATGCAAACATCAAATATTGCTGGACATCTAATTAGCAATCATTTTGAGGTTGAGGGGTTTGATCAGGTTCCTTCTAATGATTACCTAAGGATTAAAGTCTGTATCCAGCTTAATGAACCACTGGTTCCAGGTTTCTTTCTTGCTTTGGATGGTGGTTATCTTCTCTGGGTGCAATGCAGGTATGAGGAAATCTTTAAATATTGTATTAGATGTGGTAAGGTTGGTCATTCTGCTTCATGTTGCCGTGATAGTATCATGACAATTGTTTCAAGTGTAAATGGTATGCTAGATAGGGCTACTTCCAAAGGCTTTGCTGTCTTCCAAGCTCAAAGTAATCATACTATGTTCAATCTGGATTTGAGAGCTACACCGTCCACTTCAAAATATGTCAGCACAAAAATTAGGCTTAGAAGGCGCTCTCCAAATGAGGCCAGGTCTAGGAATGGGGAAAATGAGGAGGAGTTCATTGTTGATTTTGATCTTAGAACTACCCCAGGGGGGAGAGTGCAACCAGGAATGAGGTTTGCTGTTACATCCCAACCCTTTGCTGGACCTGTTCTATTCAATATTGGTCGAAATTCAGATATTAATAATGATTTTAATATGCAAGAGAATGTTAATGCTAGAAATGTTCCAGAGTCTGACCAAAATGCAGCAGTGGAACCCTCCTCTAATAATGAAAATTTAGCTGTTCCTCCACAGCCAATTACTAACCCTGTGTAGAGCTCTGGATCTGCTCCTATGGTGGTGGATTCTAGTGGTCATTAATTCACTAATATGGGTGCTTCTATTCAGGATGTTCCACCTAGAGTTTCATGTATTATGGCTAATCCTATAGCAAGGGGTGATCCTTACTTGCAGTATGTAAATCACAATGGGCAAGTGTACAGGTATGATAGAGATGTGCATATTCAAAGCACCATTCTGAATCGCATTGAGGGTGATTTTGATTGGGCTAGGATGGATGATGATAATAGAGGATATAATCAAACTTTTGATCCTCCTCATGACAATCCTTCTGCTTTCAATCAGCCTTTTGTCTTCAATAATGAGAATTCACAGGATGGCCCTACAGCTGTGGAAGCTCAAGCTGATCTGGATATGGAAAATGGCCATGGGAATAATATAAATTTTATCAATATAGAAGACTCATCAAGCTCTGCATACTCCACTCTTGAATGGCCTCTCATTAGTTCTGAGTCTGACTTTGCTAGTCCTGAATTGATGATGGAAGACTTGGCTAATGACTCTGGCACTGAAAGAAGGGATATATCTGCACTGGATCTCAATCTTGGGCCATTGCCTGATGCCCTTGATGAGTCAATTGAGTCTGCTAATACTACATCTGTTACTTCTTTGCAGGGCGCAAAAATTATTTGTTCTTCTTTTAATCATCCTAGGTCTTCCTCTGCTGGTGCAACTCTTTGTCCTCCCCCATCAGATGGGGATCTGTTTGATATGATGACAGCTGATATGGCAGCAGGAAATAAGAAAATGAAGTGTTATTCTGATAATGGGCAGGTTGAATTACCAGAGCAGGCAATGATGTCTGTGGGGCATGCTAAGAAGTACTTGTCGCAGCTTGCCAAGAGGCCTTGTGTCTCTAGCTCTTTCAACTCTACTTCTGGGAAAGTTATTGTGAAGCCAGCCTATGGATTCCATATTAAAATTGCTGATGAAGATGGTCTTGGCCTAGCTGATGATAATGTCTCTGATCAGGGTGCTGAGTATGGTGCTCCACCTGCTGTGTCCTTGGGTATTGCGGAGGTTGGCCCTTCTCAACCTCTTCAGGCGCCATGATTGGCATTTCTTGGAGCTGTAGGGGACTTAATAGCTCGCTTTCTCCTACAGTTCCTAAGCTAAAAGCGATGCTTAATAATAAGTACTATGATTTTCTTTTTCTGTCCGAAACTAAGTGTAAGGTGGAGTATGTAAGTCTCTTATTTAGATCTTCAGGGTTGCTGAACTGTTTTGGTGTTGATGCCATTGGATCATCGGGTGGTTTATGGGTAGGTTTTAAGGAGCGTTTAATGGTGGATTGTATTACAACATGTAGCAACTTCATCATTCTTTTGCTTAATGATAATGCTTCTTCCCCTTGGTATCTCGTGTTGTTTTATGGTGAACCAAATTACTCACTAAGGATGGATGTTCTTCATCATTTGGGATCCTGGATTGATACCTTCAAGTATCCTTATCTTATCATAGGTGATATCAATCAAGTAGAATTTAATCATGATTAATTTAGTAGACAACAAGGTAGCATCAAGGGGGCGCTCCAATTTAGTAAATGGAGAATAGAAAATGAGCTCATTGACATTCCATTTAAAGGCCCTCGGTTCACTTGGTGTAATAATAGGAAAGGGGCAGCTCGTGTTTATGAAAGGATTGATAGGGCTTATGGATCAAAGGATTGGTTTAGAATTTTCCCAAATACGGGTGTCAAACATTATCCAATTCAAATATCGGATCACGCTCCCATTGAGGTGGATTTTAATTTGCTAAAACTGAATAGGAAAAAACCTTATAAGATTGAAGCTTGGAGCTTACAACATGAAGATTGTATGAATATCATTCGTCTTAATTGGAATATTCGTGTTCTTGGCTCTCCTCAATATAGGTTAGCTAGGAAACTTTCAACGACGCGTACGATTATCAAAAAATGGTCTCTTGATAAGAAACAATCATGGAATGCAAAATGTGAAGAGTTTGATACTAACCTAGAAAAGGCAATTGATGAAACTATTTCATCGGGTAGCGAAAAGTATCATGAAATTATCAATCAAGAAGTTACAACCTTTGCAAAAGCAACGGCTATGTATTGGAAACAAAGGGCAAAAATAAAGTGGAACATAGCAGGGGATACTTGTACCAAATTCTTCTTCAACTGGGTGAAAGGTAGGGCTGGGAGAAATTTTATCAGTGGTTTAAAATAGGGGAATGGTACATGGACTTATGACCAAAATATTATTGGGAGAATGTTTCATTCTCACTTTTATAATATTTTTAATCTCGTGCTGGCTGATAATGAGGAGCAGCAATCTCTTACTGAAAGTTTGATGTCCCCTAGAGATGGTCTAGCTCATGTCAAGGAGGATGACGTTGACTATCTAAATAAACCTTATACTAGAAAGGAAGTTTGTTCGGCTGTCTTCCAATTGGGGGCTTTAAAATCACCGGGTCCTGATGGGTTCCCGGCTCTGTTCTTCCAGAAATGTTGGTTTACTGTTAAGGATGAGGTTACTTCAGCAGTTCTGGCTATCTTAAATGGGGGACAACTACTGGCGGAGCTGAACAGAACCTTTATTACGTTAGTCCCTAAGTGTGAAGCGCCTCAGAAAGTTGAAGATTACAGACCAATCAGTTTGTGCAATGTTATCATGAGGATCGTGTCCAAATGTATCACTAATAGATTATCTAGGGTAATGGTATACTTAATTGGTCCATTCCAAAATGCTTTTGTGAAGGGGAGACAGATAAGTGATAACATCTTAATTGCACATGAGCTAATGGAAAATATATCAAAGCATAAAAAGGGTAAGAATGGGCGTTTTGCTTTTAAAGCTGATATGAGTAAGGCATTTGACCGTGTGAATTGGACTTTCCTCCAAAATGTTCTTAAGCACTTTCGCTTTCCTCCAAGATTATCTGCTCTTATCATGAATTGCGTGACAACTGTTACTTATGAGGTACTCATTAATGGTTCCCTAATGGATCAATTTAAACCAAAGTGTGGATTGCGACTAGGAGATCCGTTATCTCCTTTTCTTTTCATATTATGCATGGAAGTTCTATCCCAAAATTTATACACGGCGGAAAGTGAAGGAACTATTCAAGGATTCTCACTTGGTCGGGGGCTCCCTATTATCTCTCATTTGTTTTTTGCTGATGACTCTGTTTTCTTTTTGACGGATAAGAGGAATAACGTCATAAATCTAAAGAAGCTTTTGGACAAATTCTGTACAACGTCGGGCCAGGTAATAAATGTGGAGAAATCTGGAATTCTGTTCAGCCCTAGTACTACGCTTAGCTCTGCTCAGCATAGTATTCGTACACTTAGAATTAAAAATATAAGGGTATAGGAAAATACCTTGGCATTGAAGCAAACCTAGGGAGCTCTAAAAAGGAATTTTTCTCTATGGTTATTGATAAGGTTAAAAAGAGAATTTCCTCCTGGAATGCTGTTTTTCTATCCCCAGCGGGAAGACTTACTTTGATCAACTCTGTGCTCTCCACCCTTTCAAATTATGTTCTATCGGTATTCAAAATTCCGGTAAGTGTGGCGGAAAAGGTTAATTCCTTACTGTCACATTTTTGGTGGTCAGGGAGTCGTTCAAGTAAGACTATTCACTGGTGTAGTAAAAACTTTTTAAGTCTCCCTAAATCTGAAGGGGGCTTGGGATAAGGAATATTCAATGTGTGAATCAAGCTTTGTTGGGAAAGGTGGCATGGCGGATAGTACATGACAAAACCTCAGTTATTAGTCTTATTTTTCATGATGGGATAATTAAAGTGGATTCCCAAACTGGCGCTTTCAACATCAAAAATAATATAAATCTGTCTTGGGGAGGGAGAAGTGTAATATATGGATTACAACTAGTTCTTCCAAATTTGGGATGGAATTTTGGAAGACAATCCACGTTAAATATTTGGGAATCAAAATGGATTGATGGTATAGTACCGTCAAATATTACAAGTTTTGGTTTTCCTCCACCTATTTCATTGACTGGTTTGAGGATTAAAGATCTTATTCTACCGTCATCTTTATGGAACGAGGAGCTAGTGAGAGAACTGTTTAATGAATTTTGGGCTAATAAAATTTGTGCCATGCCTATTTGTGTATCAGTCGACAAAGATTACATTTACTGGATACCCTCTGACACTGGGCAGTACTCGGTTAAAAGTGGATATGCATGGGCCTTTAAGCAGTACTTCGAAAAGCACGGATCTGGAAAAGATAAAAATCGAGTATCTTCTACTGCAAAGCTATTTTGTAAGCGAAAACTTTGGCGTCTACCGATCCCTCAAAACTGGAAGGTTTTAATTTGGAAAATATTGACGGGATCTATCGCAGTAAGAGGCGGATTTCGAAAAAGACAAATTCCAATGGATAGTCACTGTTCAATGTGTAATATCCAGGAAAATATAGAGACTGCTGCTCATCTCTTCAGGGATTGTGAAGTAATCAAAAGACTATGGTCGTCCTCTGTCATTGGGATATCGGCAGAAAACTGTGAGTACGTTGCCATAGAAGATTGGGTTATCAATTGGTGCAATTATTTATCTTCTGTAACACCCGGAAATGTACCCTATTTTTCTAGTAGAAATATTTTACGAAAACTTTTAAGCAAATTTAAGTTTTAATTTATAATTTTATGTTCCGAGTCGAATTTAGAATTTCCGAGCTCGTATTTGGAATTTCTGCGAGATTCCATGAGAATCCCGTCTTAAGGCGAGTTTGACTTTTAGTTGACTTTTTCCTTACTTATACTCATACTCCTAAACCTATTTTCCTACTCAAACACAAACACATTTCTTCCTTCATAAGAAATCCCAAACCCTTGCCTCCATCCATTTTTCAATCTTCAAACCTCCGTATCTCATTCGTTACTTGATAGAATTCGCGTAAGTTCGTCTTATTCTTCTTCCCTTACCTTCCTCTATCCTTAGGGATGTTAAAATCATCGTCTTTCTCGCTTTTCAAACTTTCCGTCTTTCTCAAGATGAACTTTATTCATCTTTTATGATCTTTATGTAGGTGGTGACCTCCAAGATCCCGACAAAGACTACTTTCTAATTGAAGACGAGCTTGACGATTAGTAGAGGCGCTTAAAGGTAACGGTGAAGGGTTACTCGGTATCATTTACGTGTTTTACATGTTATCTATGCTAGAAACCGTATTTAGAATATGGTTAGTGTGTTGATGATGATATATGTTGTATGTTGAGAATTCATATGAGTTTTGATGATTTATGATAATATTGGATGATAATGGAATTTGGATCCTTAGTGAAAAATGGGATTTTCGTGTACTTGAGACCCCAGCCGGTCGACCGGCAGCCGGTCAGACCACCGGCTGGGGCACCTGCGGTATATTTTTGGCATTTTACGTGATTTTGGAATATGAGGTTGGGCTCAGCCGGTCGACCGGCAGCCGGTCAGACCACCGGCTGAGACACCATTCTTTCCC
The DNA here is from genome assembly GCA_022085475.1 of Heliosperma pusillum. Classification (NCBI taxonomy): domain Eukaryota; kingdom Viridiplantae; phylum Streptophyta; class Magnoliopsida; order Caryophyllales; family Caryophyllaceae; genus Heliosperma; species Heliosperma pusillum. The sequence continues at coordinate 56,527 of JAIUZE010000772.1, read as the reverse complement.
CTTTGTTTTTCATATGACCCTTTGGTCCCAGCCGGTCGACCGGCAGCCGGTTGACCTGACCGGCTGGGACACACTGACTTTTCATATTGATTTTTCGTAATGACTTGTGGCCTGAGCCGGTGGACCGGCAGCCAGTCAGCCTGACCGGCTGACACCTGCTGGAGGATGTTTGTAGTTGTTGTTTACGGTTTTCATTTATAATAATTCCGATCGTTCGTTTATCGTATAATTTTACGTAGTGACTTATAATATTGATGTTTTGAATATATGACATTTCATTCGCTTGTATCACATGTTTCGTGACGGTTTTTCGATATGTCCCACTTTGAGTCGGTTTACAAATGTTACGGTTTGAGCACTATTTTGTCTTGTGCTTTGTACTCTCATTCCCTTGGCTACCTTCCCGTTCGTAAGGCTGGAATGTCGGAACGGAGAGGTATCCTACTGCTTAAATGCATGTGTTAGTGGGCATACGACGACGTTGTTGGGAGTTGAACGCTATGCGTTGATCGACCCGGCCGTCAAATGTTGTGTACTTGCGAGGTGGTGTTATTTGCATGTAGCGTACCGCTTGTTATGAGGCTTGAGCTCTTTTCCGCCTCTTTCGTGAATTGATCTACCGAATTTGGGGTACTCGGCGTCTAGTTTAAGACCGAGTTCTTGGAATGCGAACCGTTTTAATATCGTTCGAAATCTGAACCGTTATATTCCGAGATCTGGGCCATGTTAGACTATTACCGTATATTATCGTCTGCTACAGGTAGGAAATTAGTCTAATAGGCGAAATGTACATCGCGTAATGAGTTCAGGGAAATGTGATCCGTTGGATTTGGCCTTTTTAATCTACTTGCCAGTACAGCACTATGCTAGTGCGTTTCATTTTACCATGAATGTCGTCTTGTGTCGTCTTTGAATGCTGATGTCAATGATATTGTTCATGGTCATTGCATGATTGGAACCGTCATTTCTTGGTTCGTGAATGGATGATAATATGTTGGATTTATTGTGATCATCGCATGACTTGACTTGGTTTGTCTGTCGAGTCTCAATCTTATCAATCTTATACCGCTAACGGTGAGATGCAAGCCCTAGTGAGCGTATTCGGTTGCCTAAGAGTGTCTTTCCCGAGTCTTTGAATAACATGATGGTTACGGATTTGATTTCCACATGATCTTATCATTATATCGTATTGCCTATTTATTCTTATCGTAACTCACATGTATATATATATATGCATGCTTTACTTTTGTATTTCCTTCTATGTACGTTTGATGTGATATGGCTGGGAGAACCCGGAGTTACTCCCCACTGACTGTGGCGTTCATGTTTTTGCATGAATGAACAGGTTGCTTGCTTGGATGCCTTTTTGGATATGATATTTTGGGGTTCGGGTGTGAGCTAGCGGGCGTTGTCCCTGGAAGTTTCACCTCTAGACGATATTAGCTAGTTTTGTTAAACACACTTGTTCTTTGCTAACATTTTAAGAGACCCCGTCACTTTGTTGTATTTCCGTATTTAGTTTGTAACATTTTGACACTCCTCGTGTTATATATCTTGCATGTTTAAAGGTTTTTAAAATACCGTATTTCCGCATATTATTTCACATGCTTGTATGTTTTATATTTCCGCATTCGCGAGGGTTGTCACAGTTGGTATCAGAGCTTTGATCGCTCCCGACGCACACACGTGAACCCTAACTTAAACTACTTGACCTTGAAATAATAAATGAGAGAGTTGGGTAGAAGTTAAGGACTTTACTTGGTAGTCTATTTGTTTATGCTAATTGATAGGAGTAACTTAATTTGTTTTGTTTCTTATGAAGATGGTTAGACCGCGAGTAGCTGAGAATGTTATGATGGAAGCTCTTGCTCAAGTGCTGAAAAATCAGCAGGATGCCGCTTTAGCTAATGCCAACCAAGTTCCCCCTAGAAGGGAGGACAACCATCAAGGTGGCTATGCTTGGGTGGCGGGACAAATTGCAAGGAGTAAGATTGTGCCATATGGTGGTGAACCGGATCCTACGGAGTTATCCGATTGGTTCCGGGAGATGGAGAAGCAGTTTGATCTTTACCAAGTCCGAGAAGAGGACAAGGTGAGGATTGCAAAGCACTTTCTGGTGAGGGAAGCCGACAACTGGTGGGCTATCCCAAGTGCCACCGCAACTCTTGAAGAGGACTTTAACTGGGCTTGCTTTAAAGCTCTTGTGGAGGGTAGATTTTACCCTAAAGAGCTTAAACAGCAAAGGCTTAAAGAGTTCATTGATTTTAAACAAGGCAATCTATCAGCTCAGAAGTTTACTACGGAGTTTAATAAGCTCGCTCACTTTGCGCCGAGGCTTATCCGTGATGATGAAGACCGTGCATTCTATTATCGTAACAAGTTAAATGCCGTTCTTCAAAGTAAAGTGAGAAGGGGTACCGCATCCTTTGGAGATCTTTACGATGATGCGTTGTGGGCCGAGAATTCAATGAAGGCTATAAGGGATGAAGCCTTGATGAACAATCCCTCTCCTTCCTATGCTCCTAGGCCGAATGCTTTTGGGAAGAGGCCGTTTATTCCGTCTTCTTCTAATTCCTATGCTAACAAGAAGAGGTTTAATCCTCCTTCCAATGCCTATACAAGGAATCCTTCTCCTTTTATTCCTAGAGCTACTTCAAATGTAGTTCATAAGCCTTATGCATCTCAAGGTCGTGAGTGTAACCGTTGATGCAACCACTCCATCCCGGTGTGGCATGTCACAACCGCCCTTACATTTGCTTCTTCTGTCAAAAGGGTGGTCATCGTTACGAGGATTGCCCCGACCGAAAGTTGCCTCCTCCTCCTAAACCTAAGGGTTCAATCTTTGTCATGAGCCGTGCCGAAGCCGATGCTCATCCCGAGATTATTACGGGTATGTTCTCAATTTTAGAGCAACCGTGTCTTATTTTATTTGATACCGGTGCTTCAATGTCTTTTGTGTCATCGACTTATGCTAGTAAATTATCAATCAAGCCTACATATAGTGAGGATACTTCCATATCCTTACCTTCCGGAGATATTATCTCTTGTTCAACTCTTTATCCAAATGTACCTATATCTATTTCGGGTTCTATCTTTCCCGCGAATCTCCTTAAGTTTCCTTTAGGAGAGTTTGATATAATCTTAGGTATAGATTGGCTAGCTATGTATCATGCTAGGTTCGAGTGTCGTGGTCAAAAGATTTTCTTAAAGAGTCCTTTAGGTGTTAGAGTAACCTATAAGGGATCTCACTCCGTAAAGGTGTGTCTTTAATTTCTGCTTTGAAGTTGGTAAGTATGGTTAGAAAAGGTCATCAAGCATTCTTGTGTGTTGTGACTTCTTCGAATACCTCTTTGCCAAGTATTGAAGATGTGCCTATTGTTCGAGAGTTCATTGATGTATTTCCCGAAGATTTGCCCGGGATTCCTCCCGAGAGAGATGTTGAATTCTCCATTGATCTTGTTCCTGGTTCTGGTCCAATTGCCAAAGCTCCTTATCGAATGGCTCCGTCTGAATTGAAAGAATTAAGGAAGCAGTTGGATGATATGATTGAAAAGGGTTTTATTCGACCAAGTGCCTCGCCTTGGGGTGCTCCTGTTCTTTTTGTGAAGAAGAAGGATGGTTCTATGAGGTTGTGTATCGATTATCGTGAATTGAATCGGATTACCATCAAGAATAGGTATCCTTTACCGAGAATTGAAGATTTATTTGATCAATTAAAGGGTGCTTCTACTTTTTCGAAGATTGATTTGAGGTCCGGTTATCATCAAATTCCGGTTAGAGATGTTGATATTCCAAAGACCGCTTTTAGTACGAGGTATGGTCATTATGAGTTTAAGGTGATGCCATTTGGATTGACCAATGCTCCTGCTATCTTTATGGATCAGATGAACCGCACATTTAGTGAGTATCTTGACAAGTGTGTGGTGGTTTTCATTGATGATATTCTTATTTTCTCCAAGTCCGAAGAAGAGCATGCTATTTATTTGAGGATTATTTTGGGTGTTCTACGTCGTCAGAAGTGGTATGCTAAGTTCTCTAAGTGTGAATTTTGGTTACCTAAGGTGTCCTTTCTTGGGCATGTGACTTCTAAAGAGGGTGTTATGGTGGATCCTTCCAAATGTTTGAAAGGTTTGACTACATTGTAATCTTGAAATATTAAAACCGACCATTTAAAATTCAATTAGCATATATTGTGCCTTAAAGGTCCATATTTTTTATTTCGTCGTAGCTTCAACAACACACGCTTACCTTCAGATGTTTCTAAATCAATAAAGCCAATTTAGGTACATGCACATCTGAACACGCCTAGACACACATTTCTGCCGTGTAGTTACGTTGTTTTACATTGTAATCGAGAAATATTAAAGCCGACCATTCAAAATTCAATTAGCAAATGATCATCCAATAGGATTTAGAGCATATATTGTGCCTCAAAGGATCATATTTCAAAAGCCAAAGTCTCATGTGTATGTTGTTTAGAAATTATGAAGATCGCTACACAAACGAAGCCCTTTAGGTACACAAATTTTCCATCTAGGTGAGAAACTTATTTAAAAATAGCAATAAAATAAAACAAAACAATAGGCGAAGAAGTCATCATCCATCTTCCTTCAGGTGCCTTCAAACTTATAAGCCTCCAACTTTCAATCCTCCAAGCCTCAAAGTCTGAAAGAAGTACAAATTACAATTAGCCAGTTGTATTTTTCACATAACGTACCAATTCAACCTCTAAAAAAAAATAGACAAAAAAAATAAAAAAAACAAATGCAAAACATTTCAATAAACATAACTACCTTTTTGATATTTCATAACCTTCCCGGACAATTCCGACTATCATGGAATCCTAATTCGCCACAAGCCTTACATTTTCTACGTGGTTTCTTTTGTTCTTGTATAGCTTGATCCTTTGGGAAACCAACCTTTTACCAGATCCCTTAGTCTTTGATTGGATAGGAGGTAACACAACCACCTTAGTCGGTATTTTGGTTCCTAAAAGTTTCTCAAGCTCGGCGTATTTTCATTTTGTCTGATCAGATGTATCGCTGCATTCACCATCAGCTTGTCCTTAAAACCCTTGAGTATGTCCATAAATTCATCTATGTATGCAGGTTTTTGTTCAGCAAGGGTATCACACGAGTACAACTCGGACCATAACACACCAATTTTGTTTTTTCTGACGTCTAGTGTATTGCAATCATCAATCAAAGATCTAGGTACATTGGTAAGCGGCTCACTCATCGCATATTTGCTCCATATGACTAGCAAATAATGATGGGGGATTTGTTCGAAGCCCTGATCTTTCAACACATAGAGAGCATGACGACACATCATACCATGCCTCTCAAACTTTTTGCACGAGCAACTCAATTTTAGCTCTTCAGAATCGAAACTAACATAAGAAACCCGGTCTTTTGCACGTTCAACAGCAGGTATGTTGCCGCTTGTAACATTACCCATAACCGTTACTCCACATGTGAAGCAGGCAGCCTTCCATTCTTCCTGAAATTCAGTAAAGACGGGTGTGGTGTAGAGCTCGGAAGCATGTTTTTCCAAAGGATGGGGTGTTATCAGATTGGGGAAGGTGTTTTTTGAATCAGCAATTAACTTGGACTGTTTCCATCGTTGCGCATCCATGGCGCTCTCAAATCTCATCAGAAACTCCACGAGTGTTAAGTTTGGATTCATGAAATTTCCGAAAAAACTATTTTCCGACTCCGACCTAGAGGTAGTTCTCATTAACCCACCCATAAACAAACCTCTAAAATAAGCTGGGATCCAATACCTTCTCTTATTAAACATCTTACTCAGCCACTTATTTGCGGTTAAATCATATGCCGTCATGATTGAACCCCATCGTTCCTCAAATTCAGATGGCTCAATGTTCTAATCCCAAACACATGAACATAAATCTTTCATAAAATTTGTCTCTTTGAAGATAGTAGCCCCGACTTTGTCAGGAACTTTTTTCATAATGTGCCACATGCAATATCGGTGTTGCGTTTTGTCACCAAAAACTTTCCGGACTCCTTTTTTTATGCCTAAATCGTGGTCAGTAATTATGCACACGTGATACTTATCGCTCATTGCTTTCAAAAACGAACGAAACAACCAGGTAAAACCTTCTTCCGACTCATATCTTAAAAGGCCAGCTTCAAAGGTAACACATTTTTTATGATGGTCTACCCCAGCAAAAAGGTGCAAAAATCATCTTATATGTGTTCATGTTAAAGGTCGTGTCAAACGACATCATATCACCAAAAACGCTATAGTTTTTTTATTGATATAGGGTCGGCCCAAAAAACTCTAGATAGACGTCCGCTTTCATCAACCTCAAAATCAAAGAAGAAGGAGGGACACATGGATTTTTTTCTGCATAAGGTTTTCAATCATCATCTGAGCATCATACGCCTTGATAAATTTTTTCACATCTCTCCAGTAATTCTTAAAGGTCTCTAATGACGCTCCGATGTTGTTGTAACCTTTCACGTATTCCTTAAACATTCTGAAAGTCTGTACATGACCTTTATTCACTTTCGAGTTGTCCACAATCATACTTTTATGTACGGAAGTTAGTTGCCTTGAATCTGACAAATGTACTGCCGTGGTTGGGGTAAAAAGAAGGTGTGCATGTCCCTCATGGAAGTCAACAATCACATAATGCCCGGCATCGTTTCTTTTAAGAAAAATTCTCGCACGACACGAAATTCTAGTTTTCTGCCTTGTTTTTACCTTTCCTTTGTTCGCGCTTTCTCCAGCCTTGCTACACAAACAATCTATCTATTTTATTAAAGGAAGCATTTTTCGAGCGATTATAGAGTCTCCAACTTTATAAAAAGACTTCCGAGTCTCCCACTTTCACTACACTTTAAATTAATGCAACTCAGACTTTAGAGCAATATCAACTACAATTACAATTACAATTGGATAACACACAGTTAACTAGCTAATTAATGAAAAACAACTTGGTCAATTATTTTATTTGTTACATTAGAATCATACTTGAGGTAGAGTTGTTAAACCTTCAAGTTACCTCTTAATGAAATTGTATCTTGAGAGTTGCTATATATACTCTCACCATGCGCCTAAATTTCTCATATTTCATTATTTCATTATTACTGATGCTTTCTATTCTTATGATGAATTTTTGTTATATATTGCTATTTTTTTACGTACTTTTATTTGTCGTTTGCTCCCTTTATTATAGCCTATGGTTATTGTTATTTTTGATGTTTTCAAATGATTCTAGTTAACCTGGCATGATATTTGTAGGACATATGAATCACATATGAATGTTGGATTTTAATCAAAGGCAAAGAAATAATTAAAACTGATAGGTATAATTTTTTAGATTATGCATGCTCATAGAATATTGTTTTAGTAGCCGATCTTTTGTCTCTCAAACGAGGTTTAATTTAGGCAAAAGAGATAAATATAAGCAAACTTATTATCCAGACGGACTCGCAAGCCATAACTTGATAAGTCTCAGGTGGTGCTGATGGTGGATTGACATATTCTCACATTGTAAGGGCTTGTGTTTGAGGAACTTTTCAAGCGATTATAGAGAGTCCAACCGTTATGAATGACTTCCGAGCTACCACATTAAAAGTTGAGTTTTCAAGTGATATTGGAGACTCCAAATTTTCTAAACTACTAATATTATTTTACTAATTAAATTTTCATAAAAAAAATATAGCAGCCAACTCATATTTTCACCAAAGCATTTGTAACACAACCTAATACTCTAATTATGCATAAATACGTGAGAATTTGCGCACTAAGCAAACACAATTGCCTACTCTAAAAGTGTGTATATACACTTCTGACGTACATACATATATACATTACAACTTCATCTTTGCTTTTTAGATTTTCTATTTCCTTTTTCTTTTGTTCTCTAATATCGTACGTATTTGTTTTGATATGTAGGTAGTAGGTATTATGCACAAAGGCAAGGCGCTTTCGAATTCAAAGTCGAAGTACTCAGCTGCTAATTTAAACGGAGATACCGAGTACTAACAAGGTAATAATGTTCAAACCGATAAACTTATTTTTATTGTTTTGTACTATTTTAGATAACATTACATAGTATTTTTCTTTGTTATTGTTTAGGTATAAAGTTCAGGCATTTTACATAATACTATTAATATGGTGACCTATTTACTAATAATTCATTTGTTTTCGCAGAATCGCAGTGACATGGAAGCTATAGCTATAGTCTTGCGAGAAGAGTTAAGACGGGGTGAAGTCACATTTGTTATAACAAATGTTCTATTGACTATTCCTTATGGTTATCGTTATGTAGTCATTATATCCTACCTATTTTTTTTGACAATATATCCTACCTATTTAGATGAAGGTAAAAACAAACATTAAAAATATTGGTTACTACTATACGTTTAAATTTGTTAACCATCTTTCAAGATGCTAACATTATCAATTGCATATTAATGTTATTGTAGGTATATATGTATTGTGATGCTTTACCGTTGCCAAAAAATAAAATAAAAAGTATTGTAATGCTAACTTTGCATTCCATTAACATTAACGTATACGATTAGACTCTATTATCATAGATAAATAGAATACTTACGTAATACCAATTAATCTTTACATTACTATTGCAGTGTTTGCTTTTCTCGCAATAGTCCCAATGTTTTTACACCATCAACATAATTTTTAATTCTATAATGAGTCTTTAAGAGAGTAGTTTTCAACATAATTGGTTCCATTACAGGAGTTTTCTGATCCTAAAGACTCTGCGTTCCAAATTAGATTTAATCACTTATTACATATCTAAATAGAATATTAGGTTGAATACGTTATTTAAAAAGAATCAACAACACTCTACTCTTCTTTAATACTCCCTTCAATTAACCATGTTGTTCCCTTTTCTTTTGGACATAAGGATTAAGGAAATCAATTTGGACCACACAAAACACACTACCCCACATTCAATTAAATTTGGACCACACAACTACTCACAACATGATTAATTGGAGGGAGTATATTTTTATATTCATAAATTTATGCAATATTAATTAGAGTATCCATGATCTATAAACTATATATATTATGTGCTAAAACTACAAAATATTTTGAAGATAACATAATCTATCCTTGCAGTATGAGAATTAATATGAAGAGTTTAGGCCACTTATGTAACATATTGAATTTTACAGTTAGTCTAAGTATTAATGGTAACATTGTCTTTTGAGTGGTTTTCGAAGCGGTACTTTAACTGTCTTTTTTCCTCTGTATACACGACTTTTTCGAGTAAAAAAAATTATGGAAGATTTTATCCTCAAGAAATCCATATTTATATTTTCTAAAGTTTCATACTTTTAACGATAATCTTGGTCAAAGAAAATTGGGTATTTAAATATGCATCTAGGAAAAAGAGAAGAAAAAAGAAAGAGTTAATTTGTGTGATTCAAAAAAGAAAGGTCTTTGAAGAAAGATATTTACATGTGAGATGGTGTAAAACGTAGCTCAGTCTAATGTCGTGATCACCTAATTTAATTTCAACCAAAAGTTTAATATTATTTAGGTAAGTAAAAAAGGAATTTATATGACTTCAAAGTTCAAACAAGAGAACATCGAATTAGATAAATTTAAATTTGAATATTTAAACTAACTTCTAAAATAAAGAAGATGAGGGCATATAAAAAACAAATGTGATAAAGAAATCTCATACAATCAATAAAAGCAAATAAAATGAAGGGTAGTAAAACAACTTGGAGAACCAAAATAACTTAAATGCAAATCACTATTGAGTTTACTTAACCTACCTCAAAATTTAACACTAACGTTAATTAAAATTACTCCTCATAAAAAATTAGAAAATGTAAATAATTGGAATTCCGCATCGAGCTTCTTTGTAAACGGAAATTGACATTTTTAGTACTTATTGTGTATCTTGACGTTCCACGGTGGTTCAAGAGATAGAATATTACAAGTGGCCCGTGCATCGCACGGGCATCAAATCTAGTACTTAGTAATAACCACATCATCTACTACCCTTTGGTTTGATAGTCTCATTTTAAAGTCGGCATTGGCAGCATATGTTTTGTAGAACTGTATTGCCTTTTTCAATTCATCAAAACTCATTCTCAGAGCAGGCCTCAGATTGGGTGCACAAACAGCACAAACAGAAATCCTTTCCTTATAGTTATGCATGATGGGTGGTGTCGCCATGACTAGCACAATATTTGCAATAAAAAGAACATAATCACTAAAGGTTTTAAAAAAAAATGGCATGCATCATTTGTATTTCTAGGTACACCAATCCGGAACATACCATTGTCCTAGTCATTGTGTAATTTTAACATAAAACATACATATGAATCGACTCTAACATACGTATCGTCTGATGACTGATACGGACCAATAACAATTATATATACACAACCCGGTATTCCTAGATACACAAAAATTACTAAGATTGACTCAACATAAATAATTATTGAAGACCCAACAATCATAGCATTAGGTACACACATCAAATACGAAAAACAACAATGAATTGATCAATAACAAAAAATTAATCAACACAATCATAACCAGCATTCAGATACCTACCAATCAAATAAGAGACGATAAAATAACACACCTCTAATGTTTATAGAAATAATCAACGATTATGAGATACATACCTAATTCGGAAGCCGATTGTTCGGTAATGGTGTCAGTAGATTGAACAATTGCATCAGTAGTTGATATCAAAGCATCGAAACTTTCAATCTCCATGATCCCTCGGCTATCAACAAACAACAAATCAAACAAACCAAATCAGTCTAATTCGATAGTCACAAATCAAATCAAACATGTAGTTACGCAAAATTCGAATAAAAATACATCACTTACATGCAATTAATTTCAAATTTTGGCTGATTGAATAGTCGTTTTATGAATATCACGAGTGAATCAGGGTGCTTTTCTAGAGTTTAGAGACAGAAAGAAAAGGTACAGAGAGAAGTGAAAATTGCGTTGAATGTGTTGTAAGGTAGAGAGAGTAGTTTTATACGTTTCGTATTATTGGGTATCACTTGTCATGGCCCATGGGTAACTCTAGCGCAAATATGTATACAATTTGGCTTGTAGTACATTTCCACTTTTTTCACCGAGTGGTTGTTACCACCGGATATATATATATAGAATTGGGATCTCATACGAACCTGAAGTTCAATACGAACTTACGAACTAAACATATACCGTCAGATTAAAGTCATTCATGACTAATATGAAACACACTTTTCCACTGACAAACTCATGCCCCGACATTCTCTCACCCCAATACTCTTTAATCTCCTCACACAAACCCAAAGCCCACCAGTGACTTCTTCTCTGACCTTCTAACGTCGTTACTGAAGCTCCGGTAGCCACCATCAACACCAACTCCGACGAGTTCTCACCCCTTCTCACACCACGCCATCTCTCATGTACATCTACATACACCGCACCCAATTTATGATATAAAATCACCGTCGTCGATGGCGACAACATATTTTACGGCCGATTATGACATGTATTTATTCAGAATATCAAGTCAAGAGCATTTGGGGTATTAATTTTTCAAAATCTCGTGTTATTTTTTTGTAGATCTAATAATTAATAAACAAAATCAAATTAAAAAAAACCACATTAATGGTGTCAAAATCTCGAGTCATTTTTTGTTGATTTTGCAAGATTAATCGTTCAAAATACCGTGTTAGTTTAGTTCAAAATATTTGTCGGAGATTGCTATGCTCTAGATAACGGGTTGTTGTGTGGTGTTCGACGGGGAGCAGTTTTCGTTTCGGTGAATGGTGGGGAGGAGGGTGGTTGTCTCTAGTTGTTGCGGGATGTTAAGTGTGGTTACTTCCGACGCGAAGCGTGTGGGGTCATCGACAATGGTCGAGGAATGGTCGTGGGTGGTGATACGTGTTAGCTTGTCATGGTGCGGTTGTTCTACGGGTCTGTGTCGGGGTTCAATGTAAATTGTCTGAATAAAGCTTACGTGTTAGCTTGTCGTCATGCAGTTGTTGTATGGGTATTGGTGGTGGTACAGTACTATTCGATCCTGGTGGAGGCTTGTAGTGGTGGTGGTGGTTGTGGTAGTAGGGTGGTTGGCAATCTTATGGTTGTTAATGGAGTGGCGGTAGCTCATAGTTTGAGGTGGATACATAAAATATTATTAACAGATACATGTACGAATACTACTAGATACGTGTATGATGCACGTCATACATTGACGATAGAAGTCGTCGACGTAAATTTGGGGGTTGTTGTGGTGAGAGTACTCTATGACAACGTCCTCAGGTCGTCGATATAGGGAGTAGTGGTAGTTTCAACAATTGGCATTACCTGTTTGAAACACTCGTGTCAGGGAAAATGGTGGATACACAACTCCAAATGTGTATGTAAACTTTCTGAAGTTAGGATTTTTAAAGTTGCTGAAGTTTCAACAACTGGCATTACTTGTTTGAAACGATGATTCATGTCCGTCGATTCTAAGCTCTGGTGTCGAATTGTCGTTGTAGTTAAGTTTTGAATTGAAATGGCGTACTATTGAACTAGTGCTCTGTTTGTTGTACTAGTGTTTTGTTTGTTGTATGATTTAACTTTAACTATTTAGATACACTCGTTTAAGTTGCTAGATACATCCCTCTAACTAGGTGGATACATTTCTGTAAATTGGTAAATACATATATTTAGCAATATAGATACACTTGTTTATATTGCTGGATACATCTCTTTAACTAGCTGAATACACTTGTTTAACCTGTTAGATAAATATCTTTGGCTATTTAAATATAATCGTTTAAATTTCTAAATACATCCTTCTAACTAAGTGGCAACACTCATCTAAATTGCTAGATACACCCCTCTAACTAGGTAGATATACTCGTTTAAATTGATAAATATCTTTATATTTAAGTTGCTAGATACACTTATTTAAGTTGCTAGATACATATCTTTAGCTTGCTAGATACACTCATTTAAGTTGCTAGATACATATCTTTAACTTGCTAGATACACTCATTTAAGTTGCTAGATACATATCTTTAACATTTGCTAGATACACTTATTTAAGTTGCTAGATACATAATTATAGCTTGCTAGATACACTTTGTCAAATTACTGGATACATATCTTTAATTTGCTAGATGCACTCTTTTAAGTTGATAGATACATAACTATATCTTCCTAGATACACTCTCTACTAAATACACTCTTTTAAATTACTGGGTATATATTTTAGATTGAATCTAAGTTGCCACAAACATAATTATAACTTACTAGCTTTATCGAATGATTTTAGATTTAAACTAATACACACAAATGCGTTTACTGCAAGTGCTTAAAAATCAAACTAACACGCACAAATGAATAAGTTGACCACGATGTGATAAAGGTAGTTCAACATGGCTTCATTTCCATGTATTTTAATGAAAAAGTCAACGCATCAAACAAGTGACCATCTTATATTCACCACCTGCTTCTCCTCTATCACACCAAGCCACTCAATTCTGATGCCCAATTCGAGTAGCTTTGTTGACCAGCCATAAGAGAAACGTCACTAAATTAGAAGACGAGCACTAGCGGCCCAGCAAACTTTGAATCCATCACAACACATCAAAGCAACTCAAGACACCCCTCCTCCGCTGCCATGTTCAGCCACCACAAGAGCAGACCACTACACCATCAGCAGGCGCTATTGACTCGGAATGATGTGATCCTCCACCAGCACTACGATAGCACCACCGTAGAAAGCATTGCTGCCCCTTTAATTCGAGAAACCCATGGCTCGACAAGACCGCAACAGTGGCAGCACCAACACCACCATCACGACTCCCATGCTCTTCCTATTACTTCGTCGGAGTTCCAACACGATTCTACTCATCCTCGTCACACATCTCAGCAGGATAACATGATCAGGCACTGCTGCTCATTCTTTTCTTGAACTTTCGACGAGCACCATTGGTCAACCCAGAAACGAGACTCAACCCCTGCTTCTTCCTTGAAATCAACCGCGACGATGGACCAAATCACGTGATCACATCCACCAGAGCAACCACCACTCGCCTTGAAGCAGCCCATCGATCTGTCGAGGTCGGTTCTCTATATTCTTCGGGGACCACGAGCAGCTGATCTCAACTGAACTCCATGAATTCGAGCAAGAAACAACAGAAACCCAGATTATATCCTAACTAATATCTGCTAGAAATATGATAATATGAACGCACCAAGGTGTAATTTGGGGAAAATCACATAAAAAATAAAAATAAAATATAGGTATAAGAATCGATGATGAGGACTGTATTTCTTGCTGGGTTTCAAATTCACAAACAAAAATCAATTATTCAACCACGAAAAATCAAAACTTCTGATTTTACAACCCCTAATTTTTCCGATTAGACTAATTTTTTTCACTTATCACGAAGATTTATCTCAAAATTACAATAAAAATGAACAGAAATTAAAAAGATTTAAAATCATTATTGAACTAACCTCGTTTTATGATGAACTTAGATCGAAATAACGGTTGCAGTAATGTTGGTCAATTAGTAGAATGATGGTAGAACAAATCCAGTAAAAGAGAGAAGGTATAGCGGAAGTCGGGAAGAGAGAGAGCTCTTGCGCGATGAAGAACAAAATTTCTAACTGTTGAGAGAGGGGAAAGTGGAACGCGCAATAGACTGAAAGGTTTAATTCTTTTAGTTCGTACACTTCGTATTGTATCTCAGTTCACACGGGATCCCGCAAGCTTGATTAAATATAGGTTTATACCACTGAATATATAACCTACTAGATTTTATGCCCGTGCGATACACGGGATTACATTAATGCTATTTTCATAAATTTTCTATAACAATTAACTTGACTATAATAAAATATAAATTTTAAGAAAATAATATTGATATATTGAGTCAAATTCTATTTTTACCATATTTTACCAACAGTGTCAGGACTCAAGTTATATTTGACCTATATTATCATCCGGAAAATATTAAAATGACTCTCCCGTTCAAATCATTTATTAGGTTTACATATGTTTTGATTAAAACATTCACAAAAAAAAAATGATCCAAGGTACATAAGAATTAAGCTCTATAAGACAATGTTTAAGAGACTCTAAAGATTTTGGTTGATACATAAGTTCTAAATATGACTCCTACGTGTCATAGAATCATCTCACCTTATGTTAACTGTCTAATATGGAACAATTCTACTATTTGTAGGTGGTATATTCACCAAACCTACATTATTTTTCAATGCGGGATAAATAACATACTAAGAATTACACCAAATATGTACAACTAATATGAAATTCTATACTGTAATGATACCATTGTTTTTACCACGCATCTTATTATATTATTTTAATAACTAATACAAACTTTTAAGAGCACTCTAAAAAATATTTGAGAGACTTAAACGATTTTGTGTTGATATCTAAGTTTCAAGGACGACTCTTATTTATAATCACATGATCACCCAACTTATGATATTTTTTCAATGTGGGATAATTCTTCTATTTATTCATAGTATATTCACCACACCTACATTATTTTTCAATGTGGGACAAATAACATATTAAGTAGTACACCATTAAAATTATTATTTATGATACTTTATTAAATTATTATTTATGATACTTTCCTAAATTAATTTCGATGATGTAAATTTGATTAAGGTGGAGATAATAATACAAAATTTTAAGAACTCTATAAGACAATACTTAAGAGATTCAAAATATTTGAGGTTGATATCTACGTTCGAAGGATAACTCATTTTTACACTAATGTTTTTTGTGAAATGAAATGTTAAATTTTTTATATAAAAATTATAAACACCACTTGAATATAATATAGGAAATTTATATTGAAATAATTAATAGATTTTTCCTTTTTTGTATGATACTTTCCTAAATTATTTTTTGATGTTGTATGTGTTACTAATGTGGATATGGTAATATAAACTTGTAAGAGCTCTCTAACACAATATTTAAGAGACTCATTGGATTGATATTTAACTTCCAAAGATGACTCATATTTATAATTACATGATCACCCCACCTTATGATAATTTTCCAATGTGAGACAATTATATTATTTATACGTAATATATTTACCACACTTACAGTCTTACATTATGTTTTGTTATTTATTTTATATTATTTTTTTGTTAAATGAAATGTAATTGTTTTTATATAAAATTTATAAATATCACTTGATTATAATAATATAGGAAATATATATAATAATAAATAAAAGATTCTCCACTTTCTTTTTTATATATAGATTACTAGATTTTATGCCCGTGCGATGCACGGGTTTACATTGATATCATTTTCATAAATTTTTTATAACAACTAACTTGTAAGACTATAATAAAATATAATTTTTAAGAAAATAACATTGATATACAGAGTCAACTTTTATTTTAACCATAGTTTACCAACCTTACCAGAACTCAAGTTATATTTGACATATATTATGATCCGGAAAATATTAACATGACTCTCCCGTTCAAATCATTTATTAGGTTTGCATATGTTTTGATAGATACATCACACACACAAAAAATGATCCAAGGTACATAAAATTTAAGCTCTCTAAGACAATGCTTAAGAGACCCTAAAGATTTTGGGTTGATACATAAGTTCCAAATATGACTCCAATTTGTAATCATAGGATCACCCCACCTTATGCTAATTGTCTGATGCGGAACAATTCTACTATTTGTAGGTGGTATATTCACCAAACCTACATTATTTTTCAATGCGGGATAAATAACATACTAAGAATTACGTCAAGTATGTGCAAGTAATATGAGATTCTCTACTGCAATTATAGCATTTTTTTTATCACGAATCTAATTTATATTATTTTTATAATTAATACAAATTTTAAGAGCTTTCTAAACAATATTTGAGAAACTTAAACGATTTTGGGTTGATATCTAAGTTTCAAGGACGACTCTTATTTATAATCACATGATCACCCAGTTTATGATATTTTTTCGATGTGTGACAAATCTTCTATTTATTCATATTTCATAGTACATTCAGCACACTTACATTAATTTTCAATGTGGGACAAATAACATACTCCCTCCTAGTCACTCATTTCTTCCCCTTTTCCTTTAACACAAAAATTAAGGAAATGAATTTGTACCACACAAAACACACTACCCCACATACAAATGAATTTAGACCACACAAAACACACTGCCCCACATCCAGAAAGGGAAAGAGTGAAGAAAACCCGACTTACCCAATAAGGAAAGAGGGAAGAAATGACCGACTAGGAGGGAGTATTAAATAGCACATCATTAAAAATTTTATTTATGATACTTTCTTAAATTATTATTTATGATACTTTCCTAAATAATTTGATAATGTAAATTCCATTAAGGTGGAGATCATAATATAAGCTTTTAAAAACTCTCTAAGAAACAACTTACGTTCGAAGGATGACTCATTTTTACAATAATTTTTTTTTGTGAGATGAAATGTAAAAGTTTTTATATAAAAACTAGCTTAGGACTCGTGCAAGTTGCACGGGAATATATAATTAAGCTTTTTTAGTTTTATAGTTATATCATTGCAGTAGTTTGAGAGTATAACATTTTAGGCAAACAATTTACATTAGATAAATATATATTCATCCTATAATTAAGAGAACAATTATAATGAACTAATGCAAAGTCGCAAACCAATATTGCTTGCTTATATTACTACAAAATTAACTGTCTAACACCGGTTTCAATAATCAATATTGAAATAACTACACGAAATAACATTTGATTTTACAAATTCATCACATAATGAATTACTTTCTTGTACTCATGTCTCATATTATGTTTATGAAAGCTATCATGCCGCCAATCCTCGTATCTTATATTGAAAAATGTAAGAAAATCATAATATATTACTTACTTGTAATACTGGTTATTAACATTGATTTATACATGCCCGTGTAATATCGTGTCAACTTATATTGAAAAATGTAAGGAAATCATGGCTATTTAATTTAGTAATTTTAAAATAACCGGCTTATACAACAATTACCTTACTAATATTACATAAACAACTTGTGAGAAACTAAAATCACATTAGAATTTGAATGAATCTGACTCCAAAAAGACTTTCCACTCCAAAACATTAAAAGTTACAATGTTATCATGGTGTTTGGTAAATGACTTATATGACTTCAATGCACACATATGATTATACTTGCGGTTGTATAATAACATGGTACAACCGTACAAACATCTTTAATATAGTTAAACTAACCTATATTTTTGTAAGTTTTTAAATTTCTGAGTTAGATTTTGATTCTTTTATCTGTTACACGATAACACCTTTGATCTAATCAAAAAGTAAGGGAACATCATCAATTAATCAAAACCATATGCAAAAAGAGAAATACAACGACCCAAAAGGACGTTCAACTGTAGATAAATGAAAAATTGTAAGAAGAGATAGTATGTAGTTGTTTAAGACCAAAAAATTATCTAACATAGTTACTAAATAATAAGGCAAAGATGTACTTGTAAAATAGGGACGAATAACCGAAAGACAATGATATGTTAAGAGTAAGCAATACACATTCGAGATTCCAATGTAATATGTCCAACGATAGAGTAAGCACAAAACGACTAAAAATATATCAACTCGAGGAGGTGATGAGACCAATTGATGCTCTATTATACACTCAATAGATCTTCCAGCATTTTTTTTTCTAGTGCTATCTTTCTTTCTAGGTTTGTTTCATTGGAATTTAACTTTAGGTTCACTCACATGTACATATGATGTATAAAGCTCATTAAACAAACGTTTGCGCTTCTGAAACTTTAAAACATTGTTCATCGTCCGATATTTAAAGCCATTATATATCAATATGGATCATCGCAGACATCCCCCAAAAATACAGATATGGATCATCCGCAGACATCCCCCAAAAACACACATAAAATGTGTACCTCTAAAGCTCTTATCAGCCCATCGCCGGGAAAATCCTTTTGATGTACTGACTGGAATGACGCGTATGAGAGGCCGAAATATTTATGTGTAAAATGTTCTCATAGATTTGATAAGATTGGGTGAAGAATAAGAAGATACAATGGTAATAGACCAGTCATATTACCAACAAAATAAAAAAGCAGGTTCAATATATGAAAAAATAATCGGGATTAAATTTAAAACTCGGCCTAAAAAAACATAAAATAATTTTTTTTGGAGAAATTAAATACAAAATTTTCTAGACATTAGAATTGAGTAGTAATATGAGAAAATTAGATGGCAAATTTAAACTCACGTACTCCTAACCAATTCATAGACTCAAATTACGCTTTTATCAGGGATATAAAAGTTCGAAACACTACATTCAAAATTCAAATAGTTAGAATACTCAATCATGTAAAACGTACAAATAAGCAAATTAGGACGGTAGTACTCAAATTAAGGCAAAATTGTTGAAAGTGGAAAAGTAAGAATAATAGAGTATTTTTATAAAAGGTCAGAATGATATAAAATAATAGGATCATCAGTGAGCAGGATGCATGGAGATGGAATATTTCATTTATTTGTGCCACAGAAAGAAATCTTTTGAGAAGATATTGTTCATCGATAAGGATGGAAAAAATAAGGAGAAGGTGTACATGAGCGGGAAATTTTTTAATGTCAAAGCGACACGTGTTCAGTCTTATGTGGAGTGGTTATTCTTGTATAGTTTTAATATAGATTATAAACACCACTTGAATATAATATGGAAATGTATATTGATATAATGAAAAGATTTTTCACTTTTCTTATGATATTTTTCTAAATAAATTTTTGATGATGTAATTTTACTAATGTAGATATGGTAATACAAACGTCAATATGGGAGAGATACTAATACAAACTTTAAAGAGGTCTCTAAGACAATATTTAAGAGACTCAAAAGATTTTGGGTGGATACATAAGTTCCAATAATGACTCATATTTATAATCATAGGATCACCCTAACTTATGCTTATTTTTCAATGTGGGACAATAATGCTTCTTTAATTTTTATACATACTATATTCACCACGCCTACATTATTTTTAAATGTGGGATAAATAACATATTAAGTACTACATCATCAAAATTATTATTTATGATACTTTTCTAAATTAATTTTTAATACAAACTTGTAAGAGCTTTCTAAGACAATACTTAAGACACTCAATTTTTCTGGGTGGATACTTAAGTTCAAGGATAACTCATATTCATAATCACAGGATCACCTAGCTTATGTAATTTTTTGATGTGAGACAACTTTTTTTTTATTTAGTATGTTCACCACGCCTACATTATTTTTTAATGTGGCACAAAAAAAAATACTTAGTAGTACACCAATAAAATTATTATTTATGTTACTTTGCTAAATTGTTATTTATAATGATATAAATTTATGTATATTTCTCGGAGATAATAATACAAACTTGTAAGAGCTCTCTGTAACACCCAAATACGGAGCATTACACTCTCTAAGACAATACTTAAGAGACTCTTATTTATAATCATAGGATCACCCAACCTTATGATAATTTTTCGATGTGATTAATTCTTCTATTTATACATAGTATATTCACCACACCTACATTATTTTTCAATGTGAGATCATTGTTATTTATGATGATGTAAATTTATGTATATTTCTCGGAGATAATAATACAAACTTTTAAAAACTTTATAAGACAATACTTAAGAGACTCAAAATATTTTGTGTGGATGCATAAGTTCCAAGGATTACTCCTATTTATAATTACAGGATTATCCCACTTTATCATAATTTTTCAATGTGGGACATTTCCACTATTTATACATAATATATTCACCACACCTACATTATTTTTTAATGTGGACAAATAAAAAACTATGTAGTATACTATCTTTTTTTTTTGTAAAATAACTATTTCTTGATTGTTACTAAATAGTAATCCTTCCACACACCTATTTTCGCCCCATTTGATTTATTGCGGTCTCCTAGACGACACTTTGACGGTATTTTTCGACGTCTATATGTTAGTTTTTTTATTTTTGAAATTTTTTTCGTGAAAGATGTCATGAAAATAAGTGTAAGTGTTTTTGTTTTATAATCAAATATTTTTTATTCTCCAACTTATTTACGTTCAAAGTTCGGCAACTTTAACCTGCCAAAAGCAAATGAGGTGAAAATATGTGTGTGGAGGGAGTATTAGAATAATAAAATTTTTAAATTTTTTTTTTTTAATTTTCACTTAGTTATACTCTAGTCATATCATATTATCAACAATATAGTAGTAAAAAAATATAAAATTTTATACTCTAATGAAAGCGTTTTTCTCTACGAATCCAAATATGTAAGTTTCAAAATGTTTTACATTATAATTTTTTATATTGATGATCAAAAATTTTTCTTACGTAAATAATAGTTGTGATATTAAAAATATTACATAAGATATTTTTCGTAATCTTGCAAGATCGTAAAATATACTTTCCAAAAACTGAAAAAGATGATGTTGACCAATAGAATTGATCGAAAAAAGCCTCTTTTATATATATATTTATTGATTATATATGATATTTTCTTAATTTAAGTTTGGTACAACTTAAAAGCCATAAAGAGAGAGATAGTGACTTCTCTCTAGCCAAACCCTAGATCTTCGATTTCCCCAATTCTTCTTCTCTTTTTTGTCTTGTTTCATGGCTAGACCTCGCGATAGAGCTCGTGGAAGACCGGTGTTGCATCACACAATGGAGCATAACCCTGTTGCGGCATCTAGCGGTAATTCGGATGAAGATATTCGTACTCCTTTCTTAGTAAATGAATTGATTGGTTATGCCATTAGTAATCATGGTCGATCTAGAACTTTTAAATCGGTCCTTAACTCAATCGGGCAATCTGGTGATCCTTTATTGGATGATGTTAAGCGTTCTATTGACCCCCCCCCCCCTCCACTGGTTCAACCCTCTCTGGATCTCAATCTTGGCCCAGGGGTTGAATTAGGGGTGGGTACTATTCAAGCCACTCCTTCTGCTTCCCAGACTATGGAATAAGGTTGTTAGACCTCAAGTCGGTATGAGTCTGCACTATTGTCAGGCTAGTGCAGATTCTACTTAATAGACATTGTTGAAGCGGATGTTGAAGGTGAATTGAAATACTGGCAGTTTACCTTAATGGGAAATGTTCTGGGTGCTCGTCATACTGTGACTCAATTGCAGGCGTATGTTGCAAAACATTGGAATCATGTATCCTTGCCTTCAATTCAGTATTATAAACGAGGATGGTTCTCATTTAGATTTATTACTACTATTGATATGGATGGTGCTTTAAAAGGGGGGTCGTGGACTATCGGCAGTAACTCTCTTATATTGAAGCAATGGTCACCTACTTTTTCAGTGGAAATGCATAAAATCTTTGTGGTTCTCATTTGGATACTCTTTCCTCATTTAGACCCTTTACTCTGTTCTGATGTTGTTCTCAGCAAGCTTGCTAGTAAGGTGGGCAAGCCATTGTATGCTGACACTACGACAACTTGTAAAGCTCGCGTCTCCTTTGCAAGGGTAATGGTGGAGGCAGATGTGTCTACTGAACTTCTTGAGCAAGTCATTATTAATACTCCTTTCCATGGACAGATTATACAAAAAATTGTGTATGAATGGCGACCTTACTATTGTACTTGTTGTGGGAAACTTGGTCATATAGATAAATTTTGAAGACTGCGTAAACCTAAGAAAGTTCAACCAATTTGAAAGCCTAAGGAAGTGTCCCTTCCTTCTAGCACTGATTCCTTAAAGGTGTCTGTGAAGGGTCCAGGATGCCTTGAGCTAGGCCCTTCTAACCCTACTTCTGTTGAGGATGGTATTCCCTGCCAAAACTCAGGATGCGTTGAGCTAGGTTCTGTAACTGGTGGACAGAATGCTCCCTCTCAGAGTATGGGAGAGGGCTCAACATGCCTTGTGCTAGGCCATACCTCGAATCTTTTAAGGAGTCCTGCTAGGAATTTTGGAGGGATCAATCAGGATGTTGCTTCTGGCACTACTGTCCCAGTTATGAATAGGTTTGCTGCTTTTGTGGATACCTTGGAATGTAATGTTGCAGCTGATAGTCAGGATCTAGTGGAAGTCCTTGAACCCCTCCCACCTGATAAGAATGACAATTGCAGTATGGAACATAAGAGGATTCAATGATCACCTTAAATATAATAAGGTTAGGCGGTTTTTGTATGTCAATAAAGTTGATGTCTTTGGCTTGGTGGAAACTCATGTCAAGATACATAAGGAGAATATTATTATGAATAAATTTCCTCTTTATAATATTATTAGTAATAAGATTCAAGGTAGACTTTGGTTACTGTATAATCCTTCTACTGTGGTTGTTAGTAATGTTATTACTCGTGACCAGCTTACTCACTGTGATATCTACTTTAAGGTTACTAATCAGACTGTTTCTGTCACTTTTGTTTATGGTAAGAATAAACCAAAGGCTAGAGTTAGCCTGTGGGATAAATTGACTAACTTATCCAGTACCTCCTGTGCTTGGATTGTGTTGGGTGACTTCAATGTTGTTAGGAATTTAAATGAAAGAGTTGGGCCTAATCCCCTTCCGTTAGTGATATTATGGAGTTTAATAACTGATTGGCCAAGTGCTCTTTAGATGATATGCATAGCATAGGGTCTGAGTTCACTTAATCTAACAAGCAGGATAGTGCTACTCGTACTTGGGCTAGGTTAGATAGGGTCCTGATTAATCCCCTCTAGCTTTCTCATTTCCCTGCTACCTATGCTACTTGTCTTCCTTCTGGTGTGTCTGATCATTCTCCTCCGCTGGTTAATGCTGCTGTTGTTTGTAAGGTTCAAAAGACCTTTAGTTTTCTCAATGCTTAGATGGATCATCCTGATTATAAAAGAACTGTTGAGGTGGCTTGGCAGCTTCCTTGTTATGGCACCCATATGTTTAAGTTGTTCTATAGGCTTAAAAATGTTAAGGTTGATCTCCAATCCTTGCATAAAAGAAATTTTTCTGGTATTGGAGATAGAATTATTTCTGTTAAAAAGAAGCTGGATACCTGTCAAATTGCTATGCAAAATGATTTGTTCTCCCCTAATCTTATTAATAAAGAAAGAAATCTGATCCTCCAATATAATGATCTTACAAGGGCTGAACTTGACGTGCTTTTTCAAAGGGTTAAAGTTACTAATATTCAAAAAAGGGACTGCTCTTCCAGTTATTTCTTTTCTAAAATTGCTGCCAGGAAGCACCATAGCACCATTGGTACTATTATGGATAAGGATGGTAGTATTAGAACTGGAAGTAATGAGGTTGCTTCTGCATTTGTTGACTATTACTCTGATCTCCTTGGTAGGAAAACTGATGTTCTTTCTATCAGTGAGTCTATCTTTGCTGAAGGGCCTAAGGTTTCATCTGAAGACTGCACCCAGATTATTGCTCCTATTACTAGAGAGGAAATCAAAAGTGCCTTATTTAATATGGGGTCCAATAAATGCCCTGGGCAAGATGGTTTCTCTTCTGCTTTCTTTAAAAATTCTTGGGATATCATTAGTGACAGTTTTTGTCTGGCCATTGAAGAATATTTCAGGAAGGGAAGGCTGATGAGGAAAGTCAATGTTACTCTCCTTGCTCTGATTCCCAAAAAAAATGTGCCTCAATCTGTTCAAGATTTTAGGCCAATTGCTTGCTGCTCTGTGGTATACAAGACTATTAGCAAAATCTTAGCTAACAGACTTAAACATGTTCTTCCATCTCTTGTTGGTACTGAACAAGCTGCATTCATTAAGGGGAGAAATATTTTTGAGAATATCATGATGTCCCAAAATCTTATAAGGGATACACCCAAAAAGGTGTCTCTTCTGGGTGTCTTGTGAAAGTTGACATAAGAAAGGCATTTGACTCTTTGCAATGGGATTTCATTAAAAACTTATTACATGTCTTGGGTTTTCCTAACCCTTTTGTTACTTGGGTCATGGGATGTGTGGCTTTCCCCTGATTTACTCTTAAGATTAATGGGCTTCACACTGGATTCTTCCCTGGTAGGGCTGTGATTAGGCAAGGAGATCCTATTTTCCCTTATCTTTTTATGTTAAGCATGAAGATGCTCTCTAGGCATCTTAGAAGGATTCACTTTCTTCATCAAGTTTCTCTCCATCCTAAATGTGCTAAGCTAAAACTTAATCATTTGATTTTTGCAGATGATCTCATGACTTTCATGAGAGGTGATGTACCCTCTATTGCTGCTGTTGCCAATTGTCTCAAGGATTTTGCAGCCTGCTCTGGTTTACATGCTAATCCATCTAAGACTAGCATCTATTATGAGGGTGTCAATGAGATGGTTTAGTCTCAAATAAATGCTCTTACAGGGTATTTAGAGGAGGTATTTCCTTTGCGTTATCTGGGTATTACTCTGAATTCTGGTAGACACTCTTCTGACATGTATAAAGCCATGATTGACAAAGTTCAGAATGATGTGCATCACTGGTCTGGAAACCTGCTGTCTTATGCGGGTAAGCTTCAGCTCATAAGCTTTGTTCTGTTTGGGTTAGAGAACTACTGGTGTTCTGCTTTACTCCTCCCTAAATTGGTTATCAACCTGATCAACAAGCTTTGCAAAGACTATTAAGACTATTTTTGGAGCATTCCTGCTGGGCATAGAAGGATGGTTTTTAAAAGTTGGGGATCTATTTGCTCTCATTGGAATGAAATGGGGTTTAATATTAAGGAGTTGTTAAGCTGGAATAAAGCTTTATTGAGTAAATGGATTTGGCTTCTTCTCCAGGCTAAAGAGGTCATTTGGGATAAGTGGACTTTGAGATATAATGTGACAGGTTCTTCTATTTGGCTAACTCAAAGTAAGCCTCATCACGCAGAAAGTTGGAGGGATATCCTTAAGGTTAGGGACAGTTTGCTCCAAATTTCAGGTACTCCTGCTATGGCGGAGAGTATGTTGGCCTCGTGTGTGAGGAAGGGGGAATTTCTTGTGAGTCATGCCTATGAAATTTTTAGGCAAAGGAGGAATCGTCTTGGATGGACTAGAGCCTTACAACACACTTCATTGATGCCTAAGCACAGAATTCGAACCATTCAAGCTGCCCCAAAACTCCTACCTACAATTGATAAGATTTGTGCTCGAGTGTATTTATTAGTTTACTGGTGTTGCCTTTGTAAGGTTGCTTGTGAGACTCACATGCATTTGTTCTTTCGTTGTTCCTTCACCAGGCTAATACTTACTGCTATGTTTAGTTGGCTGAGGTCAAATGACTATTGGATGTATGTGGATTTAAAGAACTTGCTCTATAAACTCTCTTTGCGGGAAGACAGATATCATTGGAGGCGTATTCCAACTTGTTGTGTGACAAGTATGATCTATCACATATGGGAAGAGAGGAACAATCGAATCTTCAAAGGTGCTAGTAGAAATCCCGACCTAGTTATTAGACAGATTCAATGGGTTGTCAAAATGCGACTCTTGGGTAGTAAATCTCTTCACTTAAATGATCTTAAATCTATTAAAAGACAAACATTTTAAGCAATTTGGTGCTCCCACGTCATCAAACTCAAAGAATTTTTTCACTTTCTTTTTGCAAAAAGTGGTAGGGCCCACCCATGAATCACATATTTATTAATTTTAATTGATAGTGTGTAAACTTTTTTTGGCCAATTTCTAAATGTAACATTATATTTCAACATCATATATAATTTTATAAAATATTTGTTTATATGGTTTGTGTATCGATAAAAATAAAATAATCCGTATCACTTTTTGATAACATTAATCAATATAAAATATCTACCTTCTATTAAAAGAGAAACATTTCCTGCCTTCTCCTTAATACAATATATCTACACAACTCATCACTCATACTCAACGAATTTATATATTACTTGGTACACAATGTATTGCAATTTAAAAATATGGATCAATCAATGCCATTTATAAACTGTGGGTTATAATAATTTCTTTTGAAAATAAGAGACGCCTTAATCTTTCTCCTTCTCCCTAACCTGCTCCGGAGACTTCTTTAATAAAAAGACATTGGAATGGAAAGTTCAATCCTAAATGAATTTAAGAAAACATGGATACTAATTTTTTTTTTCTTTACAAAAACCTTTAACATACTAATGCCACTTTATTTTACTTTACAAACGTAGCTTAAATAGGAAAGATTTGTTACAAAAAAAAAGTTGATATTCTAAAAAAAGATCAAATATGTTAATGAATTTGAAAAACACGGAATGTATTTAATCTTTAATTTAATCTTGAAATAGTACATGGAAGATATAGAACGTCTTTAAGATGATAACATTATATACTCCGTAATATATTATATACCTAAATTATAGAGAAGATACTTAAAAAAAATTAAAATCTTACTCTTCAATAATGATTAGATCTATAATTGAATTAAAAAATAATTAAAATACATATTTTTTGCTCCAAATAAAGACATTTTTGCTTGAGAGGGATGTTCGTGATATAAGGTTTGTTTTTTACTCAAAAAAAGGATTCGTATTTGTTCGTGATATAAAGACATGTTCGACATTTGGGATGGATAAAATAAAGACATAATAAATAGCAAAAAGTAAAATATTTGTCCTATAGGCACATGTGAGGTGATATATGACATGTTTTAATATTAAGACGGATATCTCCATTTTAAGGAAGACTATAACATAATCCCTCCGTCTCATTCATTTGTTTATCTTTTTATACTCTTTATAAGGGGTATTTTAATCAAAGGCGGAAAAATAATTGGAACAAAGATAAAAGTGTATTACTACATTTTACCCAATTGATAAATCTAGATTTTAGAGTATACCTTATTTTTAAACTTTATTAATATCAATTATGAAAATACAACCCTTGCATTTTTGCACGGGCATAAAACTAGTTGGTTGTCAAAATGCGACTCTTGGGTAGTAAATCTTACAAAAGTAACCACCAACAGTGTCCAACTAAATAAAATTATATTAGAATCTATACTCTAATAATAGCAGTTTTACCGGAAATCTAATTATATTATGTTCATTATTTTTTTTAGAATACTTTTTTGTCTAATGAAAAGTATAACATTTTATATAAAAATAATGTATATTAAAATAATTAAAGGATATTTTAAATATTTTTTTTATCACACTTTCATAAATTAGTTTTCGATGATGTAAACGTCAATATTGGAGAGATACTAATACAAACTTTTAAGAGATCATTAAAACAATATTTAAGAGACTTAAAAGATTTTTGGTGGATACATAAGTTCCAATAATGACTCATATTTATAATCATACGATCACCCTAACTTATGCTAATTTTCAATGGGGAAAATTCTTTTTTTTTATACATAGTATATTCAGCACGCCTACATTATTTTTCAATGTGAGTTAAATAACATACTAATTAAGTAGTACATCATCGAAATTATTATTTATCATAATTTTCAAAATTAATTTTTAATACAAACTTGTAATAGCTCTTTAAGACAATATTTAAGAGACTCGATTTTTTTGGGTGAATATTAAAGTCTAAGGATGACTTCTATTTATAATCATAGGATCACCCTACCTTATGATACTTTTTCGATGTGGGAAAATTCTTCTATTTATACAAAGTATATTCACCACACCTACATTATTTTCCAATGTGGGATCATTGTTATTTATGATGATGTAAATTTATGTATATTTCTCGGAGATAATAATACTACTTTTAAGAGCTTTAGAAGGCAATTCTTAAGAGACTCGAATTTTTTTTTGGGTTGATACATAAGTTCCAAGGATGATTCATATTTATAATCATAGGATCATCCACCTCATGTAATTTTTTGATGTGAGACAATTAAACTATTTATACATAGTATATTCACCACACTTTCATAATTTTTGTAAATGTGGGATAAATAATATACTAAGTAGTATACTATCTTTTTTTTTGTAAAATAACTATTTCTTGACTGTTACTAAATTATTAAAATAGTACTCCCTCCACACACCTATTTTCACCCCATTTGCTTTATTGCGGCCTCTTATACGGCACTTTGATCGTATTTTTCGACGTCTATATGTTACTATTTTTATTCTCGAATTCACCAACTTATTTATGGTCAAAGTTCGGCAACTTAACCTCCCAAAAGCAAATGGGGTGAAAATAAATGTGGAAGGAGTATTAGAATAATACAAAATAATTTTAAAATAATTTTTTTAAATTTTCACATACTTATACTTTAGTCATACCATATTATCAACAATATAGTAGTAAGAAAATATAAAATTTATACTCCAATGAAAGCATTTCTCGCTACGAATCCAAATATGTAAGTTTCGAAATGCTTTGCATTGTAATTTTTTTTTATATTGATGATCAAAAACGTTTCTTACGTAAATAATAGTTGTGATATTAAAACTATTGTATAAGATATTTTTCGTAATCTTGGAAGATCTTAAAATATACTTTTCAAAAATTGAAAAAGATGATGTTGACCAATATAATTGCTCGAAAAAAGCCTCTTTTGTATATATATATCTATATAGATAGATATATATATATATATATATATATATATATATATATATAGAATTGGGATCCAGTGAGAACCATTAAGATAATGAGAACCATGAGAACTCCACCTTAGAAAATTTATTTTTTAAAACAAACGAAATATTTGGATTCGCGTAGAATATTATGGCTAGATACATATTTTGGCCGAAAATTTATAAGCTATTGCCGGAAATCGAGTCGAAATAGATTTTACTCTTTTTAATGCACCTAGTAGTCAATTTCATGTATCTGGCCATTTTCATACACCTAGTACTCATTTCATGCATCTAGAGCAAGTTATTTTCATGCACCTAGTAATTGTTTTCATGCATGTAACAATTTTCATGCACTTAGTGCTGTTTTCATGCATTTAGAGTAGTTTTAGTTTACCTAATTGAATTTATGTACATTAAGTATATATTATTTAATATAATCAATAAATTTTGTGTACTTACTACAAATATTTTGATTGAATAAACTTAACTAATTGTAAATGATCCATCAAAACTTTCGAAACGAGATTTGGTGGAGATTTAGTGAGAGTTCTCACGGTTCTCATTATGTTAGTGGTTCTCACCGGATCCTGACCCTATATATATATATATATATATATATATATATATATATATATATATATATATATATTCATATGTGTTATCTGCTTAGGTGGGTGTTGATTGATTTAATTTGGACACTCTAGCTTTATTTGGGGTTCTTTTTGGTGATAAATGAAAACTAGGTCAGACTAATTACAGGGTGAAAAAGATCAATCTTATTCTAAATAAAATAATGTAGGATTAATTCACTTATATATTTCAATCTTTATAAGGTTTGTAAAAAAATTATGTTAGTACAAGCTCTTAAATTACCATAAAAATTACTCTTTTTGTTTTGGAGCTATACCAAAAGTTGTTTTGTTTTTCAAGCTAATTTGTGGTAGTTGATTCTATAAAGTAAAGTATTAGAAGTGAATATTAAAATGTATATAATTTTGATAAATAAATAAAAATTATATTACATTTTATCCTACTTTCTCACAATAGTTTACCCATGAAGACAATGGTTACCCGTTATCAACTTCATTAATCCACTTGTCAATTACCATGTAAATTTCTCATTTGATTTTCGGATAACTTTTTTTTTTCCGTTTTAAAAAATGAGCAGTCGTTAGCTAGTTTAAAAAAAAGTAAAATAAAAAAGTGTGAAATTTTTACAACATAATTGTAAATTGGTTTCTCTGTAAAGTAGTAAAAGATATTTTTTTGCGAGATGTACTCTTATACATAAGACATCTACTAAAAGAATAAAAAAAAATACAGAAGATATACAATTATATTCTGATGTAAAGTATATAGTGAGCGTATCGTAAGTACGAGTGTCGATCTTAGGGACGGGGAGTGTTCAAATCGATCTAAAGAAGTCTACTAAAGTTCTCGCTAGTCACAAGTGATTTGGATTTGGATTTTTGACTAAACTAAGAACAATAAATAAAGGTGATTAAAACAACTAAGAAGACTAGACTTAAGACAAGAAAATCGAATGATAATAAATAAAGAGAAATATTAGGGAGAGTAGGTTCATATGGGTAGCATGAGTTATATAAGAAAGTCGGGTCTATTAGTCGAAGGGTCGCCTACTCTAGGAATAGCGAATTGAGGCTTTCGATCTTACAATTCCTCCTCACTCTGTCTCTAGCTAGCTATCACGTACACTAGGTCCAATGTGTAAGCGGTTCTAGGAATCACCAAGACTCTCAACATTATGGGTATTCGCAAACAAGGGAAAGATTCATACAAGTTTAACACAAGCATTTCATCAAACATGTTATAAGCAAACAATGGGAACAAGGCAATTAACCAACAAATATATCCAACAATTCCCATATTAACCCTTACTTGAACTCATAATCCCCCACTAACCCTAATAAGGTCACTACTTACACATATTCATATGGATTTCAACAACAATAAGGAATATCATAAGGAAAACAACAACAATTGACATTCTTAATTGATACTAAATTAAACAAACAAACAAATATTGAAATGAAAACTTAATAGAAAACAAGATTAAGGGAAGATATATAATAACTTAAGTGAAATGATGATAGAAGGTGAGAACTTTGATTGAATAATGAAGATAGAGTCACCAATCTTGAATTACAACCCAAGTTCAATAACTAAAAACCAACTTGAAAGACTAATTAACTAAAGATTAAGCTTAAACCCACAAGATTAAGGAAATATTAGTTCTAATAGATGAAGAATTATGGATCTAGGGTTTCGTGCCCTCTAATTACATAATAAGTGGGTATATATAGGTTCACAAGAGAGGAGAGACGAACTTTTAAATAAAGATGGGCCTTGGTACGGCCACGAGCGTGACAGGAAAGTCACGCCCGTGATGGCTGGCCTTCGAGCTGAGTCACGACCCTGAGATGTAAGTCACGGTCGTGACTTGCTGAACTCGACTCTGTCACAGCCGTGACTCCTGTAGGCTCCCTTTTCTTCCTCTCTTGCTCACGCTGGTGACTTCACCGTCACCATGGTGACTTAAGGGACAGAATAGGGGACACTTTGACCACGCTAGTGACCAAAGTTTCACCATGGTGACTTAAGTAGATCTTCGTCATTCTTCTCGTTTCGGCTTGCCTTGACTCAGGATGGCTTTGGCACGCCAAGTAGGACCTCCAAGGTAGGTGGGACCGTGTAGGGTATGTCGTGGGCCCTCCATGTAGCTTATCATCCTTTTGGTCACACAAAATGAGGTAAAACCCGCCTCAAGTAACAGTTTACTTACAAAATCAAGATAAAAGCGAGAAAAGTGTTAGAGAAAGAAAAAATATACAAAACCGCTCTTAGGGAACGCCCAAGGCAAGCAATATGGGGGTAAATAATGGAGTAAAAATAAGTTGAAATGACACTATATCAAATCTCCCCAAACCAAACCCTTACTCGTCCTGAGTAAGAATGAACGAAGTCACAGCCCTTATTCAAACTACACTAATAGCATAACCGATACAAGACAATTAACGGGCCTTGCTTAGAGCTGATCAAATGGTCGAGGCCCAATGGCCCAACCCGGCCCGACCCGATATTTTCCCACGTTCGGGCTTGATGTTTGGCCCAAAAAAGCCCGCGGCCCGGCCCAAAAAGAGCACCGTATAATTTTTAGGCCGAGTATGGGCTC
This sequence comes from Heliosperma pusillum, assembly GCA_022085475.1. Lineage (NCBI taxonomy): Eukaryota > Viridiplantae > Streptophyta > Magnoliopsida > Caryophyllales > Caryophyllaceae > Heliosperma > Heliosperma pusillum. The sequence goes on along the minus strand of JAIUZE010000772.1, from coordinate 23,791 downwards.
AAATGGCCTGATTTTTGGGCCGGCCCGACCCGACATTAGTTGGAAAAATTACTCAAAGAAAAATAAAAATGATATAGTAAAAATAAATTATAAGATCATACCTTTCTAACGACACCAAATTATTAAGAAAAAACGAGATCATCTGGAATTTTGTTGGGTGAGTCGCGGAATCATTCAGCTCTCCTCAAGACGATTCACGCCCTCCAAATAAATCGCAGGAAGTTCATGGCGCATCGTCCCCAGGATAAAACCCTAACTGTATAATAATACTCCCTTATCTGCGTATAAGAGAGGTGAAGCTAACTCACACACGAAACACCTGACTATTTCTTGTTCAAACATAATTTGGGAATGTTGTTTGTTTTAAAATGTGAACAACACTTTTTCCATACATAAAAATAAGAAGTATTCTCATATAAATAGGGTGAAGTACATCTTTAGTCAACCACACATAAATCAACATTTTTAATATCATAAAACATAATGTTTAATTCAAACATTACTCTCAAAAAATTAATGGTGAATATAATTTATGAAAAAAACAATTAAGTATGTGTTTGGCCTGATTATTGGAAGTGTTTTTAGTAGCTAAAAGCTTAAACTTGCCCCAAACACACAAATTTTTCAAGCTAAAAAGTGTTTTTAAATACCTCAAAATTAATTTTTATTCCTCAGAAGTAGAAGCACCAATTTGGTGCTTCTAACTTATTATACTTATACTTTTATGACATTTTATACATAAATGAAAATTTTGTATGTTATAAAAAATTTAATAAAATAAAATAAATATTTTTTCATTTATAATTTTTAATTCTCTACGAATAGAAACCCATCTTGATATACTTTTAATAATAATTTTATTATTTTTCATTCGATTATTTAAAAAAGCTCTTTTTGGAAAACACTTTGGTAAATTATAGCCAAACACCTACAATTTTTTCTAGATATAGCTTACCAAAAAACTCATTTTGAAAAAAAAAAAAAAAATTTTAAATTAGGCCAAACAGGCTCTAAATCACCTCTTAAATGCTCAAACATTTATCACCCATATAATGACCAATAAATTAGGACTTTAAATGTCATTAAGGTTTTATGAAAAATGTTTGTAAGAAATGTTTATACACAATAAATACAAAATACTTTGTAAGTTAAATTCACTTTATTGTAAATAATAAAGTAGCTAGTATAGTAATAAATGGTCAAAACCTATATTAATAAAAAGATTGAATAAATATAAATATATTTTTGTTAAAATATATAACATTCCCCTACTTATTTTAACAAAAATAAAAATGAAAATTTGTTTGACAAATGTCACAAGATGTCACGCATCATGGAGGTGGCTCCGCCTATAAACCTCCATTTAGTGTTTTAGTTAACCACATACTAGAGTCAAAGTGGCACCGCCTTAAAACTGTTACTACTTACAGGCACGTTGAAAACCGGACACACATGACACCTTTTTTGTTTCAAAGCTTCTAAGGTAGCATGTTAATGGCCATGTGCATCATCCCGGCATTCGTGACTGTATCTAGAGAATGTGCCCCCATTCTCATAGAAGCGGCCTCACTCCAACACTCATATAGGTGACCCATCAAGAATGCACTCGTGGTCAAGCATTCCGCTCACCCGAGCTATATGTCATTAAGAGCAAAACCAAATATAAAATTTAAATATTTTTCGTACAAAATTGCGTTTTGCTCATCGTTAATAACACCACAAGTATACATGTCTGCACCATAGGGAGGGACATAAATAATAAAAGCCATAATCATTATATATATATAGGCATGTCACCGCCATCATAAGATTCGTTTTTCCCTTTGCAGGGTATCCTCATACATGACTAAAATCAAATTTGGGCAAAAGTCCTCTCCCCCTCGATGCTTTTCACAATTTCTCTCTTACTAGAGCTTTAGCCAACTGATAAGTAGTTATATTCTTTTTTGCTCACACATGAGCATCATATATGACGTCACTGGACCAATGTCCTTGCACAATTTCAAGTTGGATTTACCAACGTAATATAAAATATTAATTCATTGTACCAATAGGTACACCATTTCCACGGTTAAGTGGTATAAAGAGCATACGCATTCAAAAGAGCTATCAACTCAACTCTCATCGCGAAATATGATAATATCGCATGCCTCATTTTCTTCATAGCTGGATTATTACATTGTCACCAATTAAAATCACAAACCACTGGTAGACAAAGATTCTCCGGCTAAAAATATTAATCAACGTTGGTATAACATTTTATACAACGTAGCACATCTCTCATGTCAAACCAACTGTATCGATCACAAAGTAAATAAATGAAGTTAATTTGAATTTGAACTTCATAAAGTATGGCAGACAAAGTGATGCACGTAATAAGTCTTTTTAAACTTTTGAAATAGTACTTTCACACCATAATACTCCCTCCGATTTTTTATATATGACGTTTTGCTTTTTCGAGGTAAACCTTTGACTTTAACATTTCGAAAATTATATTTGTTCAAAAATTATAAAAATGATATCATTAAATTCCTTACAAAAAGCTCTTTCATATGAGTATACATATGATAATATTTAAATTTATATATTGAGAGATATTAAAGAGAGAAGTGAATGTCTCGAAATGTGAGAAAGTCATATTTAAAAAAACAAAGGGAGTAGGATACATTAAATATTTAAACAAGGAATTATAATAATTCTCTTGAAATCAGACTCGTTACAACGTTGATATTAAACCAATACATATCAAAACTTGACGGTCTCTGTAACAACTCGTAATTTTGAAAGACCGAAATTATATTTGAAAAATAATAAATTTAATTTATTTTAATTTATTAAGATTTATTTGAATTTATAATAATTTAATATAATTATTTTGAATTTATTCGGAATTAAAGAGAAGGTTTTACGGTTTAACCCCGAACGTCATTTAACTATTCCCGAGTCAACTTAAGTCCCGAAACAAACCCGAAACCCGACTCTTGCATGAGTCACACGCCCCATGTCACCTTTTTCCACTCATATTAGATCTTTTGATTACTTTAACTAAACTAATACAAATATCTAAGATATTTGTAACTTTATCGATCCGTCAACTTAAACTCCGCAAATCGCTTAAAAACAGACCCGACTTCTACCTATACCACACGGCTCCCCTCTCCTCTCTTAGGATTAGATATTTTCTTTCTTTTGATTACAATAACATAATATCTAATTAATATCTAGATATTTGATTAAACTATCATAAAACCTAATAATATCTAATTAATTACCATAATATAATTATAAAACCCGAGTCAATCCCGTAACAACAATTTCAAAACCCGACTCATTAATTCCTCTATAATTACACGGCACACCCACCCCATTACTCACTAACTATCTTTTCATTTTACAATAAATCAACTTAATATCTAATTAATACCTTCTTTAATATAATCAAAATCGTTCTTGGTGTTCTTGAGCGTTCTTGATCGTTCTTGAGCAAAATCGTCACAAAACCTTCGTTACTTGTTCAAATCCGTCCTAACTTATATTTCTAGAGTCTCCTCTCCGCTCTCCATCTCCACGTACGTTTTATTTTCAATTCCGACAAAATCGTTTTCAACACTTTAATTGTTGAAATCAAGTTTTAATTCTAATAATGTTATTTTTGTCATTTCTTATAGGAGAAGATTTTGAAGACGAGTTTGGTGACTCGTATATTTTAGAAGAAGATTAGTAGACGGGTTTTTACTTCTTATTTTGGTGCTAATTGATTTTGTGCTAGCTAAGGTAACGATTCCGAGTTTCTCGACGAATGTTACATCTTACATACTTTTACTTATGTTTTGTTATTTACGATTTTTATGTAGTAACATGATAAGTTGTTATTATTATTATGTTGTATGAATTTGTAACATATTTAGTGTTCTTGACATATTTGGATGATTTGTTCATAATCATGATTTTTGTATGAATGATGGTTAAATTGGTTGTTAAAATGGATGTTTGTTAATTAAAACATGTTAGAAATAATTAGGGGGTTGTTTGTTGGTGGGGCCGTATAAGGTGGCTGGAAAACCGACCCAAACAAGGCCGGTTCAGGCCGGTTCAGGCCCGGTCCAGGCCGGTTTGGATTGGTCCGTGGTTGGCCCTTTGGGCTTGTGTCGATACTTGATTGTTTTGTTGTTGTTTTGGCGGGTTTTAAATATGTTAAGCATGCGGGAAATATTAAGAAGCGGTTTTTAGAAAAATCGACCAAAACAGCCCAAACCAAGCCCGTGGGCCCAGTCCAGGCCCGATTTATTCTCGGCCCAAAACAGGCCGTGAGTCCTCCCTTTGGACTTGTGACGGTTTTTGAGTTTATTGTTATTTTATCGTGTTTTGTAATATTTAGCAAGTGGGAAATTTTAAATAAGTAAATTATTTAATTAAAAAGGTTTTCATAATATTATTATTTCTCACATGTTAGAAATTATAATATGAGATTGTAGTTTAATATGATATCCTTTAAGTCAAGCGGGTTTAGTAAGAATTAATAATTCATATGTTAGAAGTTGGAATAAAATAGCATGAAATGAATATGATGATTTTATGTTCAAGTCTAAATGGTAAAGACTCTGTTTCTAGCCGGTTTGACCAAACGGGTTTGGTCAAACTAAGATCTAGTCAGCCCCGTTTTGACTGATGACCCGTCGCAGGACTCGGGTCGGGGATTTGTCTTCAAGTAAGGTTGTATTTAATTAATGAATTAGCCTTAGTAGATATGAGGCGATATGATATTTGATTATGATTTATATGCAATTAGTCACCTGATAGGAAGTTTTATATGGTTGGTGTCGGGTTGACTAAGTACCCATAGAGAATTATGAGTATATGGCGTCTTGACCATTCTAATTCTAAATGAGTATCTTGGACCATGACATGGATAGGCCTTACTATCTTTAACGAGCATATGGAGTTCACAGCTTGATAACTTTTGTGTCCCGGCTTGGTGGGTTTATATCCAAGTCGGGGGATGGCGCCTAATTGCTTCCACTTTGGGAATGGGCCACCAGCTTAAGTACTTATCCAATCTGCCTAGGGGGGTCGCCTAGTAGAGATTCTCATGTACTTTTGGTCATGGGCGGAATGGAATAGCTTGTTGTCGCTAGGTCTGATCAGCTAAGGAACCTAGGATGTTTTCCTACCTTGGTTGTATAACCTCCGAGTTTCCAGAAGTCGACTATTACCCCTGGATAAGAACTTATGCCTGGTTTCGTCTAGAAGTATTGTCGTTCATGTGTTGATGATCTATGAACTTAGAAGGTGAATGCAGCCGGCTAAGGTTGATAGAGTTTGGGGATTAACCGTTTGTTACTGCTCCATGGATATTTTGTATGATTAGGGTTGAGTGTATCATGGCCATGTTTTAAAGGTAACCTCTGAGCTAGCATACCAGCTTCCCTACCTCGTGTTATAGATTGTTAACAGATTCACATGATAGCTTTCATATGATAGGTTATATGTTAGTTAATTGTTTCATAACATGAAAAGCATATCGTATATGTTAAGGTTTTGTATTTTTCCATATACATCTCTTTTATGTTATTCATGTTTTATTAAACTCGACATTTCGTGGCTGGGAGAACTCGGAGTTACTCCCACTGACTGTGGCTTCCGTGTTTATATTTAATGCGGTTGGCAGGTTTGTGATGCATACTTGGGTACATTGACGAGCTAGCGAGTGAAGTATTACCTTGGACCTATATTCGGTTCTTAGGATTGTATATTATTCTACACTCTTTTATTTCCGTATTTATACGGGAGATATGTCTCCCGTTTTGGATACTTCTTATGTATAATATTATTTCCTTTTTGTTATGAACCTTTTTCTTTAAGACACCTTTGTTTTGATGAATATATTTAATGATAGGTTCCGGTTTTTAAAATTTACCGATTTTCACTAAAGTGAACCTATTAGAAACGTATTCTCATCTTTTATTTATTTAAACTACTTGTTTATTTTTCCGCAAATTTGAGGGTGTCACAGTTGGTATCAGAGCATTTTCGCTCCCGACGCACGTTTGTGTACCCTAGTATAAATAACTTGACCTTAATAAAATAATAAACTTGTGAGATAGAATGGTAGGATGGGTAGATTAGGATTTATGTTGTAGTCTCCTTGTGCTTGCTAAATGATAAGTACTAATCTGTGTTTTCTTTTGCAAGATGCCTCCGAGAATTGACAACACGATCTTAGCATCTCTTACTGTTATTATTCAGAATCAGCAAAATCAACAAAATCAACAAGCGAATCCTATTCCTAATCCTCCTCCCGACCGTGAGAGACACGGGAGTTATACATGGGTTGCTTCACAACTATCTAGGAGCCAAGCCAAAACCTATGGTGGTGAAGTAGATCCCATTCAGCTTTCGGGGTGGATACGTGAAATGGAGAAGAACTTTTCTCTTTATGATGTTCTTGATGCGGATAAAGTCCGTCTTGCTTCCCACTTCTTAGTGAAGGAAGCTGATCAGTGGTGGTCACTTACTGGCCCTACTTCTAAGTTGGAACCTGATTTTGGTTGGACTCGTTTCCGTGAGCTATTGGAGGCGAGGTTCTACCCGGATGAATTGAGACAGCAGAAACTGAAAGAATTCATGGACTTCAAACAAGGAGTTCTCTTAGTTCGGGAGTTCACAACCAAGTTCAACGAGTTGGCTCATTATGCCACTCGGCTTATTAAAAAGGAGGAAGACAAAGCATTCTTTTACCTGGGAAAACTTTCTCCTCAGGTGAAGGGCAAGATCAGTAGGAGTGCTACTTCTTTTGTCTCTATCTACAATGATGCTATTTGGGCAGAGAGTTCTATTAGGGAAATTGCCGACGAGGCTCGTTCCTCGTATGTTGCTCCTAATGCTTATGGCAAGAGACCCTTGTATCCTACTTCTCGACCTTCCTTTTCCTCCTCTTTCTCAAACAAGAGGAGGAACTTTCAGAGTGGACAAGCAACTCGAAGTAACCGTCCATTCGTTCCGAGCAACAACAACGATCTTAAGGGTCGTATCTGTTTTGGGTGCAAGATGCCTATTCATCCCGGTGTTGGCAGCTTCAACAAGCCATTTGTGTGCTTTATTTGTCAGAAACCGGGACACAAGGCTAATGTATGTCCTGATAGGAAGAATACAGCTTCTACACCAGTTGCTTCTGGGAGACCTAAGGGTCGGATTTTCATCATGAGCCGCGCTGAGGCCGATGCTCAACCAGACATTGTGACTGGTATGTTTTCAATTTATGAAATACCGTGTTTAATTTTATTTGATACGGGATCTTCTTTGTCCTTTATTTCGATGAGACTATCCGATAAATTACCTCTCAAAGCTTCAATTGGAGAAAGTACTCCTATATCTTTACCGTCCGGAGATGTGTTTTCATGCTCTTATGTTCATTCGGACATTCCTATATCAATAAACGGATCTACTTTTCCGGCTAATCTTCTTCGGTTCCCTCTTGAAGAATTTGATATCATTCTGGGCATGGATTGGTTATCTACTTATTATGCTCGATTTGAATGCCGTGACCAGAAGATTATTCTCAAAAGCCCTTTAGGTACCCGTGTATCCTATCAAGGGGTTCGAAAACATACCACTGTGAAACTTGTTTCGGCTATGAAGATGGTAAAAGCAATCAAGAAGGGTTACAAAGCTTTCTTATGTGTTGTGACTACTTCTACCACTTCGTCTTTGCCTTCATTGGAAGATGTGCCAATTGTTCAAGAGTTTCCAGATGTATTTCCCGATGAATTACCCGGGATTCCTCCTGAAAGAGATGTTGAATTTTCCATTGATCTAGTTCCTGGAACTGGACCAATTGCTAAAGCTCCTTATCGAATGGCTCCTTCCGAATTGAAGGAGTTGAGAATTCAACTTCATGATTTGATTGAGAAATGCTTTATTAGGCCTAGTGCTTCTCCTTCGGGGTGCGCCCTGTGCTCTTTGTCAAAACGAAAGACGTTCTATGGCGAATGTTGCATGAATTATCCGTGAGTGAACCGTTCCCAATCAAAACAAATTCCTCGTCCAACGTATTAATATCTCTTTGACCAGTGTACTGTGCTTCATCAACTTTTTTCAAAGATTGATCTTAGATCGGGGTATCATCAGATTCCCGTTCGGGAAGCAGATATTCCGAAGACTGCTTTCAGCTCGAGGTATGGTCATTTCGAATTCAATGTGATGCCATTCGGTTTGACTAACGCTCCAGCAATATTCATGGATCAGATGAATCGTACCTTCAGGGAGTACCTCGATAAATGTGTGGTAGTATTCATTGATGATATTTTGATCTTTTCTAAATCTGAGGAAGAACATGCTGATCACCTCCGAACTATTTTGGGTGTTCTTCGACGCCAAAAATGGTATGCTAAGTTCTCCAAATGTGAATTCTGGTTGCCCGAGGTATCTTTCCTTGGCCATGTCATTTCAAAAGACGGTGTTATGGTCGATCCAGCTAAGATTGAGGCCGTGGTGGAATGGAAGAGTCCGAAAAATGTGTCCGAGATTCGGAGTTTCCTTGGTTTAGCGGGTTATTACCGTCGGTTTGTGAAAGATTTCTCTACGTTAGCAAGACCGATGACTCAATTGCTAAAGAAGGAAGCAAAGTATATCTGGACCGATGAATGTGAAAATGCCTTCTTGGAATTAAAGAAGAGTTTGACTACCGCACCGGTGTTGACTTTACCAGATGATGAAGCTGATTATGATGTCTATTGTGATGTTTCTAAGCATGGTTTGGGATGTGTCTTAATGCAGAATAGAAAAGTCATTGCATATGCTTCTCGACAACTCAGGGTTCATGAAGTGAACTACCCGACTCATGAGCTTGAGTTAGCAGCTGTGGTGCATGCATTGAAAACTTGGAGACACTATCTTATTGGAGTTCATTGTCGAATCTATACCGATCATAAAAGCTTGAGGTGCATCTTTACTCAGAAAGAGTTGAATATGAGGCAGAGAAGATGGTTAGAGTTAGTGAATGATTATGATGCCGAGTTGATTTACCACGAAGGAAAGGCAAATGTTGTGGCAGATGCATTGAGTAGAAAGACTAGTCATTCATTAAATGCTCTTAGTACTTTACCCGATGAACTGGTAACAGAATTTCAGAAGCTTAAGATACAGTTTGTTGGGAAGGGATTCGATTATCTTGGTGCTTTGACTGCGGAACCCGATTTCTATCGAGAGATTCGTACTTGTTTACCGGAGGATGCTACTTTCATCGCCATACGAGCAAAAATACTACTTGGGCAAGCTAAGGATTGTGTGGTGGATAATGATGGCTACCTTGGTTACCATGGTAGAATGTATGTTCCGAGAAGTGCTGAGTTGAGAAAGAGAATACTTGATGAAGCTCATCTTTCTCCTTATTCTATTCATCCTGGCGGTGACAAAATGTATAAAGATTTGAGACCACAGTTTTGGTGGCCTAGGATGAAGATTAAAGTAAAGGAGTATGTTAGTAAATGTCTTACTTTTCAGAAGGTGAAGATCGAACATCAAAGACCCGGAGGTTTGCTACAACCTTTGGAAATTCCTCTTTGGAAATGGGAGTCTATTTCTATGGACTTCGTGATGGCTTTACCTAGAACTTCTAGTGGAAAGGATGCCATCTGGGTTATTGTAGACCGTCTAACCAAGTGTGCCAAATTCGTGCCTATCAAAGAAACTTGGAAGATAGACGCTTTAGCTGGTGCCTATGTGAAAGAGATAGTACGCTACCATGGAGTTCCTAAAGATATAGTTTCAGATCGTGATCCGAGATTCTGTTCCCGATTCTGCACGGCTTTACAAGAAGCCATGGGTAGTAAATTGTTGATGAGCACAGCGTTTCATGCCGCTACTGATGGTCAAACCGAGAGGACGATCCAAACTTTGGAAGATCTTCTCCGGGCTTGTGCCTTAGACTTTCACGCTTCTTGGGAGAAGTGTTTGCCTCTGGTTGAATTTTCTTATAACAACAGTTACCATGCTTCTATTAAGATGGCACCGTACGAGGCTTTATACGGTAGGAAGTGTCGTAGTCCGGTTTGTTGGGATCAAGTCCAGGATGTTCATATGTTGAGTCCCGACATAGTGACTGAAACGATTGATCAAGTTCAAGTCATTCGTGAGCGAATGAAAGCCGCTCAAGATAGACAAAAATCCTATGCCGATGTCCGTCGAGGACCACTTGAATTTGATGTTGATGACCGAGTATTCCTTAAAGTGTCACCGATGAAAGGAGTGAAACGGTTTGGAGTGAAGGGAAAGTTGAGTCCTAAATATATTGGACCGTTTCGTGTGCTTAAGAGAGTTGGTCCCGTTGCTTATCGTTTGGAATTACCTCCGAACTTGAGTAAAGTTCATGATGTGTTCCATGTTTCTCAATTGAAGAAGTATATTAGTGATCCGAGTCATATTATTCAAGAAGTGTTGGACTTGGAACCTAATTTGGCTTTGGAAGAAAGGCCGATTCGTATACTTGAAAGGGCTAGCAAGCAACTCAGAAACAAAGTGGTACCCTTAGTTCGTATCCTTTGGCGTTGTGGAAACGTTGAAGCAGAAACTTGGGAACCCGAAGCTAAAATGTTAGCTAAATATCCCGAGCTCTTTGCTTAAGGTAAATCTCCTTCTTTCTTCCCTCTTTCTATTCGATTTATTCTTTCGAATATTCCGTTCCTTCTATCGAATATCATCTCTTATAGATAGATTATTAGAAGCTTGAGTTAGAAATTTTAGGCATAGATAGTAGAGTTATTACCTTTACTATAGAATTTTTGAACTAAAAGCTTTTGGAAATTTTTGATGATTTCAAGTATTTTACCGTCAAGGAGTGTTGAGACTCGTTATTGGAGACGTTCGATAACTAGTTTTCTCATTTGTTGATGCGAAAATGTATCTTTTAAAGTCTTTGACTTGGGACGTCGATGTTCTTAACGGCCGACGAGAACCTTCCGCCCCATTGATAAGACCCTGTATTTTTATTACAAATATATTTTTAAAAGGTTTGAAATAGACCTACATATATGTCACATTCCTCCTTCTAAGTTTCGAGGACGAAACTTTTCAAAAGGAGGGGTGATTGTAACAACCCGTAATTTGAAAGACCGAAATTATATTTGAAAAATAATAAATTTATTTTATTTTAATTTATTAAGATTTATTTGAATTTATGATAATTTAATATAATTATTTTGAATTTATTCGGAATTAAAGAGTAGGTTTTACGGTTTAACCCCGAACGTCATTTAACTATTCCCGAGTCAACTTAAGTCCCGAAACAAACCCAAAACCCGACTCCTACATGTGCCACACGTCCCAAGGCACCCTTTCCACTCATTTTAGATCTTTTGATTAAACTAATACAAAAATCTAAGATATTTGTAACTTTATCAATCTGTCAGTTTAAATTACGCAACAAATCGTTTAAACCCGGACCCGATTACTCCTCCCTCCAAACGCCTCTTTCCCTCTTGTTCCCTTAGGATTAGATATTTTTATTCTTTTGATTAAACTAACATAATATCTAAATAATATCTAGATATTTGATTAAACTAACATAATATCTAATAATATCTAGATATTTACCATAATATATTTATAAAACCCGAGTCAATCCCGTAACAACAAGTTCAAAATCCGACTCCCGTAATCCTCTATAACTAAACGGCCCAAACCTTCCCCCTCTTACTCACTAATTATCTTTTTACTTTACATTAAATCAACTTAATACCTTCTTTAATATAATCATAATCGTTCTTCGTGTTCTTGATCGTTCTTGATCGTTCTTGAGCAAAATCGTCACAAAACCTTCGTTACTTGGCCAAATCCGTCCTAACTTATATTTCTAGAGTCTCATCTCCGCTCTTCATCTCCATGTACGTTTTATTTTCAATTCCGACAAAATCGTTTTCAACACTTTAATTGTTGAAATCAAGTTTTAATTCTAATAATGTTATTTTTGTCATTTCTTATAGGAGAAGATTATGAAGACGAGTTTGGTGACTCATATATTTTAGAAGAAGATTAGTAGACGGGTTCTTAGGTCTTATTTTGGTGCTATATGATTTTGTGCTAGCTAAGGTAACGATTACCGAGTTACTCGACGAATTAATGTCACATGTTTTTGTTTATGTTTTTATTTACGGTTTTAAGTAGTAACATGATAAGTTGTTATTATTATTATGTTGTATGAATTTTTAACATATTTAGTGTTTTTGACATGTTTGATGATTTGTTCATAATCATGATTTTTGTATGAATGAAGGTTGAATTGGTTGTTAAAATGGATGGTTGTTAATTAATACATGTTAGAAATAATTTGGGGTTGTTCTATGGTGGTGGCCGTGTGTGGTGGCCAAGAACCAGACCTGGTTCAGGCCGGTTCAGGCCGGTCCAGGCCGGTTCAGGCCCGGTCTGGGTTGGTCCGTGATTTGGCCTTTGGGCTTGTGTCGATACTTGATTGTTTTGTTGTTGTTTTGACGGGTTTTAAATATGTTAAGCATGCGGGAAATATAAAGAAACGATTTTAGAATTTGTTGACCAAAACCGGCCCAAACCACGCCCGTGGGCCCAGTCCAGGCCCGGTTTAATCTCGGTCCAGCCCATGATCCGTGAGCCCCTTTGGACTTGTGACGGTTTTTGAGTTTATTGTCATTATTATATCTTGTTTTGTAATATTTAGCAAGTGGGAAATTTTAATAAGTAAATTATTTAATTAAACGGTTTTCATAATATTATTATTTCTCACATGTTAGAAATTATAGCATGAGATTGTAGTTTAATTTGAAATCCTTTAAGTCAAGCGGGTTTTGTAAGAATTAATAATTCACATGTTAGAAATTAGAATGAAATAGCATGAAATGAATATGATGTTCTTATGTTCAAGCCTAAATGGCTAAGACTCTGTTTCTAGCCGGTTTGACCAAACGGGTTTGGTCAAACTAAGATCTAGTCAGCCCCGTTTTGACTGATGACCCGTCGCGGGACTCGGGTCGGGGATTTGTCTTCAAGTAAGGTTTTATTTAATGAATGAATGAATGAGCCTTAGTAATATGAGGCGATATGATATTTGAATATGATTTATATGCAATTAGTCACATGATAGGACCCGTGACTGTTTAATTGTATGATATATGTCGTGTTGACTAAGTACTCATAGAGAATTATGATTATATGGCGTCTTGACCATTCTAATTCTAAATGAGCACCTTGGACCATGACATTGATAGGCCTTACTATCTTTAACGAGCATATGGAGTTCACATCTTGATAGCTTTCATGTCCCTGGCCTGGGATTTTGATACCAAGCCGGGGCATGGCTGCCTAATTGCTTCCACTTTGGGAATGGAGCCACCTTAAGTACTAGCCAACTCTGCTTAGGGGGTCTCCTAGTAGAGATTCTCATGTACTTTTGGTCATGAGACAGGGAATGGGTTAGCTGTTGTCGCTAGGTCTGATCAGTCTAGGACTAGGATGTTTATCCTACCTTGTGGTATAGCCTCGAGTTACAGAAGTCGACTATTGACGGTGCTAAGAACTTATGCCTGTTTCTAGACGTATTGGTCTTTCATGTTTGATGATTCTATGAATCTTAGAAGATGAGATGCAAGCCGGATAAGGTTGATAGAGTTTGGATTACCGGTTGTTAACTGATTCACATGATATCTTGTATGATTAGGGTTGAGTTGTATCCAGGCCATGTTTTAAATGTAACCTCTGAGCTGAAATACTAACTTCCCTACCTCGTGGTATAGGTTGTTAACCGATTCACATGATAGTTTGCATGAGTAGCTTAGCCTTCATATGCTAGGTTATATGTTAGTTATTTGTTTCATAACATGAAAAGCATATCTTATATGTTAAGGTTTTGTATTTCCCATATACATTGCTTTTATGTTATTCATGTTTAATTAAACTCGACATTTCGTGGCTGGGAGAACTCGAAGTTACTCCCCACTGACTGTGGCTTCCGTGTTTATATTTAATGCGGTCGAACAGGTGGTGAATGCATATTTGGGGTACCTTGACGAGCTAGCGAGCGAAGTATTTACCTTGGACCTATATTCGGTTCTTAGATTGTATATTATTATACACTCTTTCATTTCCGTATTTATACGGGAGATATGTCTCCCGTCTTGTATATTTCTTTTGTATAATATTATTTCGTTTTGTAATGACCTTTTTATTTATGACACCCTTCGTTATGTATTTAAATTATTTTTTTTCTTTCCGCAAATTTGAGGGTGTCACAGTTGGTATCAGAGCTATTTTTGCTCCCGACGCACGTTTGTGTACCCTTGCATAAATAACTTGACCTTAATAAAATAATAAACTTGTGAGATAGAATGGTAGGATGGGTAGATTAGGATTTATGTTGTAGTCTATTTGTTTATGCTAATTGTTAGGAGTAACTTAATTTGTTTTGTCTCTTATGAAGATGGTTGGACCTCGTGTAGAAGAGATCTGTGTTACCTAGAAGGAGTATCCTCTACCGAAGATTTGAAGATTTACAAGCTTAATTGAAGTTGATTCCTTCTTCATCTATGAATTCTCTCGTCCTTATTGGATTATACTCTCTTCCTTCTATCTAAGAGCTTCTTTCTCCTCCAACCTATTTGCCTCTTGAAAATTTCTCTTGAAAGTTCCTCCACCTTACCATTAGTATCCTTACCTCCCTCTTGTAACCTTTTTATGGATGTCGTAACCATCGGTTGGAGGTATATTATACTTAGTCGGAAGAACTTTGAATCTTGTGGAATATTAGTGTTTGTTAGAATAAACTTGTGATTTGAGGAAAATGATATAGATCTAATTTCACCCTATGGTGGTGAGAATTTGTGCCTTGAGGAAGAAGTTTTGAATATGGTACCTAACCATCCTATTAAGCTAGTTTCATGTTTAGATGATTACAAGGATTTGAGGATAAACTTAGGATGAAATTCTCCTAGTGGTTTTAGACTATGAAAACTTGAAGTTGCAATATCATTTCTTTTTGAGGATCGAAATAAGCTTAATAATAGTTGTAGTTGTGGTTAGGAAGTTGAGTGATTTTTAATGTTACTTGGGAATTTGTTGTCGTTAAATGTTGGACCCTAACGGGAACAAATACCTTGTGGAATTTTCGGATTTGGATGACCAAACTTGAGGAATTTTGTTATAAGCGAAAACCGATGTATTGAGAGTTTGAAGGAACTAAATAAATTGATTTACGGTCGCATTGCCCTATAATTGGCAAAAGTTAAGTGAAATGAGATTGGGTGACTAATCTCTTTTGAGGATGTGTGTTTTAACTTTTGAAGATGGGAAGGTTAATTGTTAATAATTTAGAGGAATGAATTTTTGGAATAAATTGGATCAAAGGATTTCATGATAAATCTCTTTTACTTTATGGTTGTTAGCGGTCTTGTTTCCCTAATTATAAATATTTTGATGGTGGTTTCCAATAAGAGTATTGAAGGAACTAAGAAGATTAGAGTTCGTAATGAATCTTACATGGGTTGTTAGTTATGAAGTTTACCGTATCGATGGACCTTAGAAGATTTTAATTGAATTGGAATAATTGGGAGTTGCTACTCGATGTGGCATGCTTATGAAATATCTTGGTAGGAATCCGATGATTGAAATGTTGAGGATATATTGCACTCTCTTGAGGACTAGTTTACTTGTACAGTTAGTATTGTCGAGTTACAATCGACATTAGAATTCTCATAGAGGGAAGATAGTATTGGGGTTCATCCTTCGTTCTTCTTTCTTCTTTCCTTCTTCCTTTCCTATTTCTATTCGATTTATTCTTTCGAATATTCCGTTCCTTCTATCGAATATCGTATTTATCAGTAAATTATTCCTAGAAGCTTTAGATAGAAATTTTAGGCATAGATAGTAGAATTATTACCTTTACTATAAATTTTTTTTTTTTTTAACTGAAAGCTTTTTGAAATATTTTA
The DNA here is from genome assembly GCA_022085475.1 of Heliosperma pusillum. Lineage (NCBI taxonomy): Eukaryota > Viridiplantae > Streptophyta > Magnoliopsida > Caryophyllales > Caryophyllaceae > Heliosperma > Heliosperma pusillum. Next base: position 7,844 of record JAIUZE010000772.1, on the reverse strand, counting down.
ATGATTTCAAGTAGTTTTACCGTCAAGGAGTGTTGAGACTTGTTATTGGAGACGTTCGATAACTAGTTTTCTCATTTATTGATGCGAAAATGTATCTTTTAAAGTCTTTGATTCGGACGACGAGGTTCTTGACCGCGGACGAGAACTTTCCGTTCCATTGATAAGACTCAGTATTTTTATTACAAGTATATTTTTAACAGTTTTGAAATAGACCTACATATATGTTACGTTCCTTCTTCTAAGTTTCGAGGACGAAACTTTTTAAAAGGAGGGGTGATTGTAACAACCCGAAAAGTACCCAATTTTTCTAGTAAAAATATTTACTAACACTTTTCAGTAGAACTTAAGTTTTTAAAATAGAAATTTTTGTTCCGAGTCGTATTTTGAAATTCCGCGTTCGTATTTGGAATTTCTGAGAGATTTCATGAAAAGACCGTTTTTAGTCATCTTTGACTTTTCTTGACTTTTAAGTCGTCTTTGACTTTTCTTGACTTTTTAAAAGTCGTCATTGACTTTTCTTGACTTTTAAGTCGTCATAAACTTTTCTTGACTTTTAAGTCATCATTGACTTTTCTGACTTTTTAGTCAACTTTGACTTTCGTTGACTTTTCCCGACTCGCCTCGTAATTTTAAAGACCGAAATTATATTTGAAAAATAATAAATTTAATTTATTTTTATTAAGATTTATCGGAATTTATCGTAATTTAATATAATTATTTTGAATTTATTCTGAATTTAAAGAATAACTTTTACGGTTTTAACCGAACGTCATTTAACTATTCCCGGGTCAACTTAAGTCCCGAAACCCGACTTTGACATGAGTCAAACGCGCCATGTCACTTTTTTTCCACTCATATTAGATCTTTTAATTAATATGATTAAACTAATAAAAATATCTAAGATATTTGTAACTTTATCGGTCTGTCAATTTAAACTCCGCAAATCGCTTAAAAACAGACCCGATTTCTCACCATTTCACACGTCTCCTTGTCCTCTCTTTCACCTTGATATTTTCCTTTCTTTTCATTATAATAACATAATATCTTGATATTTAGTTCAATTAACTTAATCGCTAATTATATTTAATCGATTACCGTAATATAATTATTAAACGCGAGTCAATTCCGTAACAACAATTTCAAAATCCGACTTCCTATTTTCTCTATATGTACACGGCACTCACCCCACTTTACTCACCAACAACTTTTCATTTTACAATAAATCAAATTAAGATCAAATTATCACTTTCTTTAATCGTTCTTGAGCGTTCTTCGTGTTCTTCATCCGTTCTTCGTCGTTCTTTAGCAAAATCCTCATAAAACCTTCATTTCTTAATTAAATCCGTCCTAACTTATATTTCTAGAATCTCCTCTTCGCTCTCCATCTTCAAGTACGGTTTTATTTCAAATCCGACAAAATCGTTTTCAACATTTAATTATGGAAAATCAAGTTTAAGTTCTAATAATGTTTTCTTGTCATTTCTTATAGGGGAAGATGTTGAAGACGAGTTTGGTGACTCGTATATTTTAGGAGAAGAATAGAAGACGGGTTTCTTAGTTCTTAGTTCTTATATTTTGGTGCTACTTGATTTTGTGCTAGCTAAGGTAACGATTCCGAGTTACTCGACGAATCAATGTTACATACTTTAGTTAGTGTTTATGATTTACGGTTTTTAATTAGTAACATGATAAGTAATCGTTTTTATCATGTGGTATGAATTTATAACCATGTTGGTGTTCTTGACATATATTTATGATTTCTTCATAATCATGATTTTAATATGCATGATGGTTGAATTGGATGTTAAAATGGTTGTTGATTAATTAAAACATGTTGGAAATAATTTGTGTTTGTTGTTGTGGGAACCGGTTTTGGGGCTGTTTAGGGGCTGTGAACCGGACCAAACCAGCCGGTCCAGGCCGGTTCAGACCCGGTCTGGGTTGGTCCATGATGGGTCCGGGTTTTGGTCTTTGGGTTGTGTCGATGTTTGATTGTTTGGTTATTGTTTTGACGAGTTTTAAATATGTTAAAGCATGCGGGAATTTTTAAGAAACGGTTTTTAGTAAAATTGTAAAAACAGCCAAAACAGGCCCAAACCAGGCCGTGGGCCCAGTCCAGGCCCGTGTCAAGTCGGCCCAAATCAGCACGTGGGTCCCCTTCCTTAGACTTGTGACGGTTTTTGAGTTATCGTTATTTTTATCATGTTTTGTAATATTTAGCAAGTGGGAAATATTAATAGGTAAAATATTTAATTAAAAAGGTTTTCATAAAATTATTATTTCTCACATGTTAGAAATTATAATACGAGATCGTAGTTTAAATTGATATACTTTAAGTCAAGCGGGTTTTCGTAAAATTTAATAATTCACATGTTAGAAGTTTTAATAATATAACATGTAATGAATATGTTGATTTTATGTATATGTGATAAAGACTCTGTTTCTAGCCGGTTTGACCAAACGGGTTTGGTCAAACTAAGATCTAGTCAGCCCCGTTTTGACTGATGACCCGTCGCGGGACTCGGGTCGGGGATTTGTCTTCAAGTAAGGTTGTATTTAATGAATGAATTAGCCTTAGTAGATATGAGGCGATATGTTATTTGAATATGATTTATATGCAATTAGTCACATGATAGGAAGTTTTTCCCGTGACTGTTTGATTGTATGATATATGTCGTGTTGACTAAGTACCCATAGAGAATTATGAGTATATGGCGTCTTGACCATTCTAATTCTAAATGAGTATCTTTGACCATGACATAGATAGGCCGTACTATCTTTAACGAGCATATGGAGTTCACAGCTTGATAGCTTTTGTGTCCCGGCTTGGTGGGTTTATATCCAAGTCAGGGCATGGCTGCCTATTTCATTTTGGGAATGGAGCCAGCTTAAGTACTAGCCATCTCTGCTTAGGGGGTCGCCTAGTAGAGTTTCTCATGTACGGTTATGTCATGGGACGGGGAACGGAATAGCTGTTGTCGCTAGGTCTGATCAGTCTAGGACTAGGATGTTTTCCTACCTTGTGGTATAGCCTCGAGTTACAGAAGTCTTCTATCGACTGTACTAAGAACTTAGGCCTGTTTGTAGAAGTATTGGTCTTTCATGTATGTATGATTCTATGAGTTTAGAAGGTGAGATGCAAGCCGGCTAAGATTGATAGAGTTTGGATTCCCGATTGTTAACTGATTCACATGATTACGTGTTGATTAGGGTTTGAGTGTATCAGGGCCATGTTACATGGTAACCGCTGAGCCAGCATACCAGCTTCCCTACCTCTTGTTATATTTTATTATCGGATTCACATGATAGCTTCCATATGCTAGGTTATATGTTAGTTAATTGTTTCATAACATGAAAAGCATATCATATATGTTAAGGTTGTATTTTCCATATACAATGCTTTTATGTTATTCATGTTTTATTAAACTCGACATTTCGTGGCTGGGAGAACTCGGAGTTACTCCCCACTGACTGTGGCTTCCGTGTTTATATTGAATGCGGTCGAACAGGTGGTGATGCATATTTTGGGTACATGGACGAGCTAGCGAGCGAAGTATTTACCTTGGACCTATATTCGGTTCATAGTTTGTATATTATTGTACACACTTTTATTTCCGTATTTATACGGGAGATATGTCTCCCGTCTTGTATATTTCTTTTGTAAAATATTATTTCCGTTTTGTAAGGACCTTTTTATTTTATGACACCTTCGTTATGTCTTATCATATCTCTTTTATGTATTTAAATAATTTTTTTTTATTCTTGCCGCAAATTTGAGGGTGTCACAGTTGGTATCAGAGCTATTTTGCTCCCGACGCACGTTTGTGTACCCTTGTATAAATAACTTGACCTAAAGAAATAATAAACCGTGAGATAGAAGGGTAAGATGGGTAGATTAGGATTTATGTTGTAGTCTCTTTGTTCTTGCTAAATGATAAGTACTAATCTGTGTTTTAATTTTGCAAGATGCCTCCGAGGATTGACAACACTATTTTAGCAGCTCTTACCGTTATTATCCAAAACCAGCAAAATCAGCAAAACCAGCAAGCAAATCCGATTCCTAATCCTATTCCCGATCGTGAGAGACACGGGAGTTATACGTGGGTTGCTTCACAGCTATCGAGGAGCCAAGCCAAAACCTACGATGGCGAAGTTGCTCCCGTTAAGCTTTCTGAGTGGTTACGAGATATGGAGAAGAGTTTTTCTCTTTATGATGTCCTTGAAGAGGACAAGGTCCGTCTTGCTTCCCACTTTTTAGTAAAGGAGGCAGATCAGTGGTGGACTCTTTCTGGTCCTACTGCGAAGTTGGAGCCTAATTTCGGGTGGACTCGTTTCCGTGAGCTCTTGGAAGCGAGGTTTTACCCCGATGAGTTGAGACAACAAAAGTTGAAAGAGTTCATGGATTTCAAGCAAGAAAAACTATCCGTTCAGGAGTTTACTACCCGGTTCAATGAGTTGGCTCATTATGCCACTCGACTTATTAGGGTAGAGGAAGACAAAGCCTTCTTTTATTTGGGAAAGCTTTCTCCCCAGATAAAGTGGAAGATCAGTAGAGGTTCCACTTCTTTTGTCTCGATCTATAATGATGCCATTTGGGCGGAGAGTTCCATTCGGGAGATAGCCGAAGAGGCTCGTACTTCATATGTGGCGCCTAATTCTTTTGGCAAGAGACCTTTGTATCCTTCTTCCCGGCCTTCCTTTTCTCCCTCTTTTCCAAACAAGAGGAGAAACTTTCAGGGTGGACAAGCTAATCATAGAAACCGTCCCTTTATTCCGAGCAACAACAACGATCTTAAGGATCGTACCTGCTTTCGGTGCAAGAGGCCTATTCATCCGGGTGTTGGTTGCTTCAACAAGCCACTAGTATGTTTTAACTGTCAAAAACCGGGGCACAGGTTTAATGAATGTCCCGAGAGGAAGAAGACGGTTTCTACACCGGTTATTTCGGGGCGACCTAAGGGTCGAATTTTTATTATGAGCCGAGCCGAGGCCGATGCTCAACCTGACATAGTGACGTGCATGTTCTCCATTTATGAATTTCCGTGTTTATTTTATTTGACACGGGAGCTTCTTTATCTTTTATTTCCATTAGACTATCCGATAAGTTACCGCTTAAAGCTTCAGTAGGAGAAACTACTCCTATATCGTTACCATCCGGAGATGTATTTTCATGTTCTTATATTCATTCCGACATTCCAATATCCATAAATGGATCTATATTTCCGGCTAATCTTCTACGGTTTCCTCTTGAAGAGTTCGATATTATTTTGGGCATGGACTGGTTATCTACTTATCATGCTCGATTTGAATGCCGTGACCAGAAGATTATTCTTAAAAGTCCTTTGGGTGCTCGTATTTCTTATCAAGGAGGAAGAAAGCAAACTATTGTGAAGTTGATCTCGGCTATGAAAATGTTGAATGTTCTGAAGAAGGGTCATCAAGCATTACTATGTGTAGTGACTACTTCTGATTCTTCTCTTCCTTCTTTAAAGGATGTTCCTATTTTTTCGAGAATTTCCCGATGTATTTTCCCGATTGAATTACCCGGATTTGCTCCTGAAATGATGTTTGAATTTCCATTGATCCTAGTTTCCTGGAACTGCCAATTGCCCAAGCTCCTAAGGTATCGAGGCTCCTTCCGAATTGAGGAGTTGAGAATTCAACTTGATGATTTATTGAGAAGGCTTTATTAGGCGCTAGTGCTTCTCCTTGGGGTGCGGCCCGTACTAGTTGTCAAGAAGAAAAACGGTTTCAATGCGGAGGTGCATCATTATCGTGAATTGAACCGTGTTACCATCAAAAACAAATATCCTCTTCCTCGTATTAATGATCTTTTTGACCAGTTACGGGGTGCTTCTATTTTTTCCAAGATTAATCTTAGATCGGGTTATCATCAGATTCCCGTTCGGGAAGCAGATATTCCGAAGACTGCTTTCAGCTCGAGGTATGGTCATTTCGAATTCAATGTGATGCCATTCGGTTTGACTAACGCTCCAGCTATATTCATGGATCAGATGAATCGTACCTTCCGGGAGTATCTGGATAAATGTGTGGTGGTATTCATTGATGACATTCTGATCTTTTCAAAATCTAAGGAAGAACATGCTGATCACCTTCGAACCATTTTGGGTGTTCTTCGACGCCCAAAGTGGTATGCTAAGTTCTCCAAATGTGAATTCTGGTTGCCCGAGGTATCCTTCCTTGGTCATGTCATTTCCAAAGACGGTGTTATGGTCGATCCAGCTAAAATTGAGGCGGTTGTGGATTGAAAAAGTCCGAAAAATGTGTCCGAGATACGGAGTTTCCTTGGTTTAAGCAGGTTATTTAATATCGTCGGTTTGTGAAAGATTTTTTCCAAATTAGCAGACCGATACTCAATGCTAAAGAAGGAAGCAAGGTGAATATTTGGACTGATGAATGTGGAGTTGGCCTTCTTGAATTGAGAAAGAGATTGACTACCGCACCGGTTTTAAACATTACCAGATGATGAAGCTGAGTATGATGTATATTGTGATGCTTCTAAGCATGGTTTGGGATGTGTCTTGATGCAGAATAGAAAGGTTATTGCTTATGCTTCTCGACACCTCAGGGTTCATGAAGTGAATTACCCGACTCATGATCTTGAGTTAGCAGCGGTGGTACATGCCTTGAAAACTTGGAGACATTATCTTATTGGAGTTCATTGCCGAATTTACACCGATCATAAGAGCTTGAGGTGCATTTTTACTCAGAAGGAATTGAACATGATGCAGAGAAGATGGTTGGAGTTAGTGAATGATTATGATGCTGAGTTGATTTATCACGAGGGAAAAGCAAATGTCGTGGCAGATGCTTTAAGTAGAAAGACTAGTCATTCATTAAATGCTCTTGGTACTTTACCCGATGAACTAGTAACCGAATTTCAGAAGCTTCAGATACAGTTCGTGGGGAAAGGATTTGATTATCTTGGTGCTTTGACTGCGGAACCAGACTTCTATCGAGAGATTCGTACTTGTTTACCAGAGGATGCTACTTTCATTGCCCTTCGATCAAAAATATTACTTGGGCAAGCTAAGGATTGTGTGGTGGATAATGATGGCTACCTTCGTTACCATGGTATAATGTATGTTCCGAGAAGTGCCGAGTTGAGAAAGAGAATACTTGATGAAGCTCACCTTTCTCCTTATTCTATTCATCCTGGCGGTGACAAAATGTATAAGGATTTGAGACCACAGTTTTGGTGGCCTAGGATGAAGATTGAAGTAAAGGAGTATGTTAGTAGATGTCTTACTTGTCAGAAGGTGAAGATCGATCATCAAAGACCCGGAGGTTTACTGCAACCTTTGGAAATTCCTCTTTGGAAGTGGGAGTCTATTTCTATGGACTTCGTGATGGCTTTACCAAAGACGTCTAGTGGAAAGGATGCTATCTGGGTTATTGTAGATCGTCTAACCAAGTGTGCCCGATTCGTACCTATCAAAGAAACTTGGAATATAGAGGTATTAGCTGTTGCTTATGTGAGAGAGATAGTACGCTACCATGGAGTTCCTAAAGATATTGTTTCAGATCGTGATCCGAGATTCAGTTCCCGATTCTGGACAGCCTTACAAGAAGCCATGGGTAGTAAAGTGTTGATGAGCACCGCTTTCCATGCCGCTACTGATGGTCAAACTGAGAGAACAATCCAAACCTTGGAAGATCTTCTTCGAGCTTGTGCCTTAGACTTTCATATATCTTGGGAGAAGTGTTTGCCTTTGGTGGAATTTTCTTATAACAACAGTTATCATGCTTCTATCAAGATGTCACCATACGAGGCTTTATACGGTAGGAAATGCCGTAGTCCGGTTTGTTGGGATCAAGTGCAA
>JAIUZE010000771.1:227409-245460 GCA_022085475.1 Heliosperma pusillum | reverse complement strand
ATTCGAATGGATCGAAGAATTAAGGTTGGTGCAAAACGCTTTGCCTACCAATTTATCTTTGAAAACATTTTAATGTTCATCCATGCAAATTTTGATCTTAAAAATCAATTTACATTGAAGAGGTCGTACTTCTTCAAGTAAAATTTACCATGTCACATACCTGACCATCATGCATGGAGTCCATTACGAATCGCATGAGTCTAAGCCTTAGCAAGAAGTTGGGACTAGAATCAGTCTTGTATTAGTCACGGATTAGAATTCATCACTATTAAAGAGTGATAAAATTCCACCTGACCTCTTAGGTTCCGAAGAAACAACTACTGAACAAGCAATGAGGAAACTTTTTCCGGACCATATGGTCAGTTTGTGGCTCTTGAAACATTTTCTCCCACTCTGTCTTATCAAGAAATATTCGTATTTTTATTGAAAGACAGCATCACGAGCCACAAATGCTTTTTTCTCGTGGTTAACATAGGATTATTGAGCACTTGTTTCATACGGATAACTTACAAATTAGTTACGCTACCTATCCATATCGTATATGAAATAAAATCCGACTGTTTTAAATGTGCTTAGATATGGTGGGAAAAGAAATAGCAGACAAAATAATAAAATCCAAAGTTAGTCAAGTGGCTCAAATTAACTTGACAAAGACAAAACCATATCGTATAAGGTTCTGTTTCTCTATTCAACAACACCTTATCTCATAATGTGTGTTAGAGAAGTTAACTCGTTAAACTATTTCACAATATTTTTGGTGAAAATCAAAGTCAATACTTAGATATTTATAGTTACGATTTAGTCGTAAGTCCTTGTCTAATACTCTTGGTGAAAAATTACTTCACATTGAAGCTCTTTGAACTTTTCAAATATTTCTCTTAGCACCTTATTAAGTAGAATTAAACACAATATCTACTTAAGTCGCCGGTAAATAAAGTGAAGTAGTCATTACCATCTCTGGTTGTGTTTGTTATTGGACCACACATATTCTTATGTAATATGGCCAATAACTCACTAGTTCGATTTCTTTTTCAATAAAAAGGGCATGAATAATCTTGCCTTGAATACAAGATTTGCACACACAATAAGATTCAAAATCAAATGTTTTAGGGATACTAGTGAATACTAGCCTTTTAATGTGCTACACAATCCAGAATCAAGATTAGACCTGGGTCACCAATTTTGAGCCTTTTACAATCTATATGACAAGTAATTTTTAGTTTTAGGTCAAGAATATAATTACCTTTGATTGGTATGGCATAACCATTGACCAAGTATAGGTATAAAAAAGAAACAACGCTTGCTCTATTCACAAAAGTGAAACAGTTGTGTCGTACACTAAAGTGGATACTATATTCTTTATTTACAGGTCGTGTACATAATAACTTTTATTAAAGTATACCTCTAAATCCAAAACTAGATTGATTACATTATAACTTTTATATGTCTCTATAGAAATAAAAACTACAATAGTTCTATTTCCCTTGTAGGTCGACATTTAATCATGGCTAGTCGTCGCACGAATCATTATTATATGCATTGAATACATCGATGAAAACCATAATGGGTATCTAATACCCAAAACTTGCATTTTAGCAAAATAAATGTCGATCATATAGATATTATGGGTGATAATAGTACACCCAATTTCTAACTCTTTAGAAAACTTGGGACAGATTCTTTTCTTGTGTCCTACACTGTAAGAATAGAATCATCAAAGGTTGGGTTTGACACCTTGCTTGGATTTTGACTTTACTATTCAAAATAGACTTGCCTTTTTCCCTCGCCTTGTGCCAACATCGTGCCAACCTACTCTTGAACCTCGTTTTATTCTTAACAATTAAGAATATAAACATCCCTCTTAGAGCTCCCACTCACTTTTATGAATCTCTACCTAAACAAGTAGATTAGAATTATAATGAAGATTACTCTTTATTTCATTCATGGTTTTACCTTCAAAAAGGATAAACCTTTCATAAAGTGACTACGGTATTTGGTTAATCATGATTTCAAATAAATCGATAAACCTAGTCGTCCCAACTGATTTGGCCTCTTTTGAGGTAAGCCTCGATAAGGAGCATTATGACGACATACCAAAAAATTACAAATATTTTCGTTGGAGCAAAAAGATTGATGCACCGTTGTAATAAGAAACGTCACTAAAACAAAATCAAAACGTTTTTGACTAAGTGTGACTTATTCATATACTCTTCATAAGAGACATTTGAATGGTGAATATGAGGATCAAAAGAAAAATTCATTTTGTCATTAGCTACGGTGGTTTAAACGGAGATCGCAATCAAAATGCTACCGTATAAAATAATGGAAACTCCTTTCCACGATTGAACGAATTTACAAGTTCGTAGAAGGAAAAAATAAATATTTGTCATTGCGCGAATAAAATAAATATGAACGGAAAATAAACATTCATTGCTTATATATAATTCACTTGTAAAACAATTTTAACAAGTCAAGCATTCATATAATGACCCCTCACTAAATTGTATAAATGATTCCAAGACCTATCGTTAGACAAAAATAGTCATCGTATGCTACCTTTATCTAAAAATGGTAAGTCATTACTTGACTAATTCTACCCTTAGAACTCTAAGTTGACGGATTTCAACTAAATTCATCTCCTAGTCCCAAGATAACGCTTATCACGTTGAGTCCAATCCAATTTAAGCTTGTGATCGTATCACCCTACTTACCCGAGGTAAAAAGGGATCCACGAGCGTGGTAGCCCTAATGAACACGGGATTCATAGGTGTTACTAATTGGTAAGGCTAATCTCAATTTTTTAATATATGTGAGAGATCTTGTCAATTTAGTCATTAATTCCCTATAAGTGAACTAAATCGGTGAATTTTGAATAATTTTGAATTGACAATCGCGAAATAAAATAAAAATGCATGTTGGCGATTTTGGCATGAGCGGAAAAAATAAAATAAAGCAAGCATATAATAAATCCTAGCATGGCCACCTAGCTAATCTAATTAACTAGGCGATTACAAAATCGGAAAGCAACTCCTTGGCCCCTTGCCTCTTCATGAAACATACTTCAAAAATGCACCGTCTTTGGGAACAACGACTTCGGGAATCTCCGTCTTCATAATAATTAATTACAAAAAGATACAAATAAAATTCCTATTATACATTTGATCTAGAAAATGAAATTAAATTATTACAAACGACGATACGAGATCGCAAATAAAATTACAACCGAATCGGTATTCCCTTACATTACGGGTAATACCGATTAAAATAATCTAGGTCATACTAGGTACAACATGCATTTAAAAAATTAAAAAAATGACATTCATTCATTCAAAAACGAAAACATAATAAAATGCTATAAAAATCATACCAAAATCGCCCTTAACACTTATCATGCTCATTCTACCTCGGTTTTATTGATTTTATCGATTTTTTAACCATTAAAAATCAATAATCAACACTTAAATCGTATTTAAGCTCAAACTAATTATCTAAACTGATTTAGAACTCAAAATTAGTCCCCACTAATTTTTTTTATATTTAATTAGTTTGAATTGATTGTATTTGCTAAATATAGAGGTTTAATCTTAACATTTATGAAATAAACCCAAAACAAAATATAAACATCATAAAATTTTGAAACCAAAAATTTTGTACATTCAGGAACATTTCCGGTAACTCTTAAAAAACAAAAAAATTTGCCCAAAAATTTTGAATTAATTTTATGAACAAATAACTTTAAATTTATCGGTTTTATCAAATAAAAATCAATAAATATAGTAAAATAGTGAAACAAATTACAAAATTTTACAAATATGATATAAATCAGATTATAAAATGTACCAAAAATTTTTAAGACCATAAAAGGACGTTTCAATTTTATGAACATAATAATCTCACTTTATTGACTTTTATCTCATAAAAATCAATAATCACGCAAAACTTAATTAAAAGTCACGAAATTTTACATACAGTATTTAAAACATTCATGTGAGATCATATAAAAATTTCATGACCAGAATCAACATGAAACTATTTTTAGTTAACTTTTAACATAAAAAATGCATGTTAACATGATTTAAAGGCCATAAATCAAAATAAATAGCAAATCAGTCCCTAAAATCACCAAATTTGACCACAACCATTTTTAGGTCAGTAGGTATGCATGAAAATAAAAAATTTCGTGCAAACCATTTTTAAAACAAATTTTCAATTTTACCCAAGTTATCGTATAACTCGATTTTAATGCTTAAAATCAACATGCATGTAACAATTGAGCTCTTATACCACATGAAAGTCCTAGACCTCTAAGTAGACTCCTCTAATTAGTTCATTAAATTACATTAACTTAATGATTTAGGATCTAGTTATCATGCATGCAAATATAAAAGCATAAAAGAAAAGATAAGACGAAAACATCCTTACATTGAGATTTTTTGGTTAAATAAGAGCACAATAAGAACTCCTTCTTATTGTTCTTGAGCATGTAATTAGTGGATGATCCTCCATAAAAAAACCTCCAAAGTAGAAGGTCTCCTTCTTGTTGCACCCAAGAATCAACCTAAATAATCTTAGCTTATTATTTACTAGATAATAAGTAAGAAATAATACTACTAATATTATTGTATTACTAGACTAGTAATATGAATATTAGTTTGCATGTGAGTTTAGAGAGATGTAGGAGGTTTTAGTGAGAAGATGTGAATGAAAAGAAGAATGAAGTTAATGAAAATGAACAACAATTGCCCATTTTATGGCACTATGGCCGGCACACCTAAGCCCCAAATTGGGTGATTTTCTTCTTATTTTATTCACATGCATAATGATAGTGTATGAGATTGCATAATGAAAATGATCATGTGTCATACATGTCATAATCATATGGTAGAGTGTGGAATTAGTTGAGAACAATCATCATTGATCTCCACTAGCAAAAATCCGGCCTCCACATGTGTTATGTGATCCATTTTGATTTTTGATATTTGTCCTACAAATACTTATAATCATATGTTTAATTATCTTGTATAATTAAGTGTTAATTTGATCATATAACAATTATATGACACAAATTAATAAATAATATGTACTTAACTTTTAAGTGATATTTTACCATTATATCAATATATAATGGGTCCCACAATGCCCAGTTAATTTATTTTACAACTCCTTGTAAATATAATTAACTAATTACCTCTACCTCAAAATATATGCATAACCTCAACTAATTTAATGAATTAACGATTAATCACTAAATTATATCTTATTTAATCGTATTAAAATAAGACGTAAAATTTATTCAGTCAGTTATCGTATAATTGACTAATAAACTTAAGTGAAATGAGTTCCTAACTCAATTTCCAATAAATAACTCTCGTAACTAAACGTACATATCAAATATATGTAATGACCTAATCAAACTGTATCGTATACAAATAATTAGTTATCTATTTGGGTCTCATCCTATAGGTGTGACTTAAAGGGATCAGTTGATCACCGCCGTCGTACGACAATAACGTCAAACTCTAGTCAGCTGAGCGTTACCGATTTACGTTAATCAACTGACGTGGAGTATCAAAATATACTAATCATGTCACGTATATTCCAAATGAGATTTATTATATAAATGCACTTTTGTGGAGGACACTTGGAGTGTAAACTACTAAGGCTTGTGAGTTTAAGGGAAGTTTAGTTAAGCTTACTTAAACTGAAAACAAACATAGACAGAAATGGAGGCTGTTTTAGAGAGATTGGTTTATATTAACTAAAGTTCAAGGGATATGACTTAGAGAAGTTCCCCTACAGCAAGGCACAAGAGAAGGGACTCAAAGACTAGTTCTGAGATAGGACTAAAGTGTTACAGCAAAGCACAAACACCCTAGACTATACTCAAACAGCAAGCAAGCTAGTCACAGCAAGGCACAGACTTAAACTTGACTCACAAAGCAAGACACTGATCAGACACCTTGAAGATGTATCAGGCTTGACTCAAACTACAGCTCTTAGCACAAGTTTGAAAGATTTGAGGGATTTCTCAAAGTTAATTCATTCATAAAATCTAATTGAAACAACATACAAAGACCTCCTTATATAGGGAGACTGATATTTTGTGAGCCATTTGATATACAGATCATCCAAGGGCCAGCTTAGGATTCAGACTACTACTAAAGACACTAATTAAGAGCCTCACAATAGGACGAGCTCAACAACTATAAGGTACAGACACAAAGACACAAAACAGACTGAACAAAAAGCAATAAAGCAGATTTTGAGTTTTCCTGAAATGGAAATCTGTTGTTCTTGTTGTCTTGCTGCTTTGCCTGGATGTGTTTCTGCTCCTTGGGACTCTCTACACTTATTAGAACTTAGATAAGACTTGCCTTGGACGAGGACAAGTTGACTTAAACAAAAGGAAGCCACAATCTGACTTTGTACCTTCTCTACTTTAATGTTCACTGGACTCTAGCTTTGGGTGTTTGTTACTTGAGTTTTTGCTAGACTTAAAAAGGGGTTATCCTGGACAAACTTGTAGCTTGGTGGGTTGGCTTGATGGTAGGCCATGGTGGGGGTGGTTGGGATGCCCTGGTGTACCTTCTTGGTGCAGGGTTTGCTGATTGGTCTGCCTGGTTCTGAATGGTTTTGTTTCTGTCTTGTGTGGGTAATGTGGACTGAGTTGAGGCTTGGCATGGCTTGCTGAGCCCTGGACTACCTTCCTTAATGTCTTGGCTTGGCCTGGCTTGAGTTTGGCCTGTCATGGCTTGTTGTTTGGACCTTGTGACTCGAGCTTCCATCTGAGGGGATCTTGGGGTCAGGCTTGTCTTGTTTGTGGCTTAATCATCAAAGCCCCTTGGGTGAGCTCCTGCTGCAGCACTTACTCTTGCTGAACCTATCCACAACCACCATAATAGAGTCTTTCCCTCTTGATGTCCTAGGTAATGCTACTATGAAATCCATACTTACATCTTCCCAAGGCCTACATGGGACCGGTAGGGGAGTGTAAGGTCTTGCTTGAAAAGAACTTTTGGCCTTTGGACAAACTCCACACCTTCTGAGTACTATTTGGACTTCTCCCATCATCTTAGGCCAGTAGAACTGATCCTGCAGTATGTCCACAGTCTTCTGAACCCCAAAGTGTCCTCCAAGGCCACTTCCATGCACCTCCTTGATCAATAGACTCCTATAAGATCCTCTGGGAACACACAGCTTGTTTACCTTGAACAAGAATCCATTTTGCAGAGTGTAGGGTGAATCAATGGTCCTTGTTCCCTCTTTCTGTGCTAACCAATCTTCTGCAAAGTCTGGATCTTCCTCATACATATCCTTTATGAACTCAAATCCAAGAACCCTTTGCTCCATGGTTGATATCAGAGTGTATCTTCTAGACAAAGCATCAGCTACCACATTTTGTTTTCCTTCTTTGTACTTGCTAGAAAAGGTGAATGACTGGAGGAACTCCACCCATTTAGCATGCCTGTGACTGAGCTTATGTTGACCTCCTATGTATTTCAATGCCTCATGATCAGAGTGTAGGACAAAAGGCTTGGGCTTCATGTAATGACTCCAATGCCTTAGAGCTCTGACAAGAGCATAGAACTCTTTATCATATGTAGAATAGTTCAGCTTGGCACCACTTAGCTTTTCACTAAAGTAGGCTACATGTTTCTTCTCTTGGATGAGGAC
This sequence comes from Heliosperma pusillum, assembly GCA_022085475.1. NCBI lineage: Eukaryota > Viridiplantae > Streptophyta > Magnoliopsida > Caryophyllales > Caryophyllaceae > Heliosperma > Heliosperma pusillum. The sequence goes on along the minus strand of JAIUZE010000771.1, from coordinate 237,786 downwards.
AGCTCCAATTCCCACTCCACTTGCATCACATTCAACCTCAAATAGGCAATCAAAGTTTGGCAACCTGAGGATAGGTGCACTGCACAAGAGCTTCTTCATGTGTTTGAAAGCCTGCAAGGCATTCTCAGTCCAAGTGAACTCTCCTCTCTTCATACATTCAGTGAGGGGTGCTGCAATAGTGCTAAAGTTTTTAATGAACCTCCTATAGAAAGAGGCTAGGCCATGAAACCCTCTCACTTCTGTAATATTCTTAGGGATAGGCCAAGACTGAACTGCAATGATCTTGTCTTGATCAACTGAAATGCCTCTACCAGACACCACATATCCTAGAAACTTGACTTCCTCAGTCATAAAGGTGCATTTCTCAAGCTTCCCAAAGAGCTTACTCTCCTTAAGTATTTCAAACACTGCCTCAAGATGCCTCAAATGATCATCCTTGCTCTTGTTGTAGATGAGGATATCATCAAAGTATACCACCACAAATCTCCCTAGGCAAGGCCTAAGCACTTCTGTCATTAATCTCATGAAGGTACTTGGGGCATTTGACAGGCCAAAGGGCATGACAAGCCACTCATAAAGGTCATGCTTTGTTTTGAAGGCTGTCTTCCACTCATCTCCTTCCCTGATCCTCAATTGATGGTAACCTTGCCTCAAATCAATCTTAGAAAAGATCCTTGAACCACTCAGCTCATCCAACATGTCATCAAGTCTAGGTATAGGGAACCTGTACTTGACTGTGATGTTATTGATAGCCCTGCTATCTATGCACATCCTCCAAGTCCCATCCTTCTTAGGAACCAGTAATGCAGGCACAGCACATGGACTTAAGGATTCTCTTACAAAACCTTTGCTCATCAATTCTCCAACCTGTTTCTGCAGCTCTTGTGTGGCCTTAGGATCACACCTATATGCTGGTCTATTAGGTAGTACAGACCCTGGCACAAGGTCTATCTGGTGTTCAATTCCTCTTAAAGGGGGTAAGCCATCAGGAAGTTCCTCTGGGAACACTTCCTTGAACTGATCAATGAGGGGCTTAACTTCTGCAGGGATTGCCTTAGACTCTCCTTCCTGAACTTCCTTTGATAGCAGCATCAATATAGGTTGCTCTTCACTACACTCTTTGACCATTGCTGACTCAGACAGAAACAAGACTCCACTAAAGTCTTCAGCCATACTGGGACTCCCATAGCTCTTCTGATGTGGTGGCAAGGGGGCTAATGTCACCTTCCTGCTCCCATGCTTGAAGGAATAGGTGTTGCTTCTTCCTTGGTGTATGGAGCTTTTATCAAACTCCCATGGTCTTCCTAATAATAAGTGACAGGCATCCATTGGAACCACATCACACAGAACTTCATCTTTGTACACACTTCCAATGGAGAATGGGACCATACATTGCTTGTCCACCTTAACCTCTGCTCCCTTACTCAGCCATCTCAACTTATAGGGGTGAGGGTGCTCTTGAGTGCTTAGCTTCAACTTGTCAACCATAGTAACTGAAGCCACATTGGTACAGCTTCCTCCATCTATGATGAGGTTACAAACCCTCCCTTGTATGGTACATCTGCTCCTGAAAATGAGGGACCTTTGATCCTCCTCCAAAGGTATCTGTTGTGAGTGCATTACCCTCCATAGAACCAAGCTGTGGCCTGTGTCAGGGAGTGCCACTATTGCCTCCTGACTAGGCTCTTCCTCCTCACTCACCACTTCTTCAACCTCAGGCTCATCCCTCTCATACTCAACTAGGCCTTCTTTCTCCCAAGTCTCAACCTCCATTATAGTTAAGGTCTTCTTAGAAGGGCAATCCTTCCTGAAATGTCCATAACCCTGACATTGGAAACACCTAATTCTGTTCTCTGTCATTGAGGTGCTTGGCTTCTGACCCATGATGCCTTTTCCCTTGTCTAAGGTGGGTGGGGGTGCTGTCTTAGGGGTATCCATGGTCCTCAATCCACTGTAAGGTCTGGTTTGAAAAGGCCTAACAGGTTTTGGTGTAACAGACTTAGTCTTCCCTATCTTTTCAATTCTCAGGGATAAGTTAACAACATCATCAAATGACCACAGAGGTTGCATCCTAACCTTGTTAGCAATGTTCTTATCTAGACCCTCTAAGTACCTAGCAATCCTTTGCTCAGGTTTCTCATTTATATCACACTGCAAGGTGAGTTGTTCAAACTCTCTCAGATAAGATTCAACAGGTTTGTCTCCTTGTTTCAACTTAGACAACTTGATAAACAGATCCTGGGTGTAATCCTTAGCAACAAACTTATCTAACAGTTTCTTTTTCAGTTTAGTCCAAGACTTGATGGGTTCTTTACCTTCCCTAGCCCTTAACCCTTTCATGGTTTCATACCAAAGAGAAGCATACCCTTTCAGTTTAAGGATGGCTACTTTAAAAGACTTAGAATCATTATATCCTTTGTACTCAAAGATTCTTTCTACTTCTCTTAACCATTCTAACAAATCATCAGGATTAAGACTACCAGAAAACTCAGGGATGTCTACCTTAAGATGCTTGTCTATGTGCCTGTGGATGGAAGCCCTGCTCCTTGTTGAGTCATCTGAGTCTGGATACTCTTCATCATCAGGTGGCCTTCCTCTGCCTCCTCCTTGGCCTCTTCCACGTCCTCTGCCTCTTCCTCCAGCAAACAACTGGTTGCCTATTACCTGATCCAAGGCTCTGGTTAGGGTGGTTACAATCCCAGCCAGGTCCTCCATCTTTGCTTCTACTCCTGCCAGTCTCTCTTCACTCATTGGGCTATTTTTGTGTTTTTAAATGTAGTTAGGGAAAATGAACTCACTAAGACTCTCAACCAAAGCTCTGATAACCAATTTGGAGTATAAACTACTAAGGCTTGTGAGTTTAAGGGAAGTTTAGTTAAGCTTACTTAAACTGAAAACAAACATAGACAGAAATGGAGGCTGTTTTAGAGAGATTGGTTTATATTAACTAAAGTTCAAGGGATATGACTTAGAGAAGCTCCCCTACAGCAAGGCACAAGAGAAGGGACTCAAAGACTAGTTCTGAGATAGGACTAAAGTGTTACAGCAAAGCACAAACACCCTAGACTATACTCAAACAGCAAGCAAGCTAGTCACAGCAAGGCACAGACTTAAACTTGACTCACAAAGCAAGACACTGATCAGACACCTTGAAGATGTATCAGGCTTGACTCAAACTACAGCTCTTAGCACAAGTTTGAAAGATTTGAGGGATTTCTCAAAGTTAATTCATTCATAAAAGTCTAATTGAAACAACATACAAAGACCTCCTTATATAGGGAGACTGATATTTTGTGAGCCATTGGATATACAGATCATCCAAGGGCCAGCTTAGGATTCAAACTACTACTACAGACACTAATTAAGAGCCTCACAATAGGACGAGCTCAACAACTATAAGGTACAGACACAAAGACACAAAACAGACTGAACAAAAAGCAATAAAGCAGTTTTGGAGTTTTCCTGAAATGGAAATCTGTTGTTCTTGTTGTCTTGTTGCTTTGCCTGGATGTGTTGCTGCTCCTTGGGACTCTCTACTCTTATTAGAACTTAGATAAGACCTGCCTTGGACGAGGACAAGTTGACTTAAACAAAAGGAAGCCACAATCTGACTTTGTACCTTCTCTGCTTTAATGTTCACTGGACTCTAGTTTGGGGTGTTTGGTACTTGAGTTTTTGCTAGACTTCAAAAGGGGTTTTCCTGGACAAACTTGTAGCTTGGTGGGTTGGCTTGATGGTAGGCCATGGTGGGGGTGGTTGGGATGCCCTGGTGTACCTTCTTGGTGCAGGGTTTCCTGATTGGTCTGCCTGGTTCTGAATGGTTTTGTTTCTGTCTTGTGTGGGTAATGTGGACTGAGTTGAGGCTTGGCATGGCTTGCTGAGCCCTGGACTACCTTCCTCAATGTCTTGGCTTGGCCTGGCTTGAGTTTGGCCTGTCATGGCTTGTTGTTTGGACCTTGTGATTCGAGCTTCCATCTGAGGGGATCTTGGGGTCAGGCTTGTCTTGTTTGTGGCTTGATCATCAAGGCCCCTTGGGTGAGCTCCTGCTGCAACACTTACTCCAACATGAACACCCTTGCTAAATTTATATCTGTGTTTCTTACCAAACACACAATGTTCACAAAACTCAAGGTTCCTCACCTTGACACCGTTAAGAAGATCTCTCTTAGACAATAGTTGCATCCCTGTCTCACCCATATGACCAAGCCTTTTATGCCAAAACTTAGTCATCTCTTCGTGATTTACGGATGCACAAACTGCAGAACTAGTTAGTGCTTCACCTTGTAAGACATACAAGTTATTTTGTTTGACACCTTTCAGCACCAAACTAGAACCCTTCATGACAGACAAATTCTTACCTTTACCCTATAACTCATATCCTAAATCACTTAATGCACCAAGTGAAATAAGATTCTTCCCTAAAGCTGGAACATGTCTCACATTAGTCAAAATACAAATCTTACCCTCAGTAGTCTTCACCTTGATTGATCCTATACCCACTACCTCACAAGTAGCATTGTTACAACAACAACAACGTGACCCTCATTAGAGGACTCCTAAGTATTAAACCAATGCTTGTGTGGACACGTATGATAAGAATAACCAGAATCCATAATCCAATGATCAATAGGAGAAATATAATCAACCGCAAGAGTATAGTCCGCCTCAGAATCGTACTCTGTATTCTTACTTTGAACTACAGCCGCATTAGACTTAGTTTTCAACTTAGGACAACTAGGTCTTTTATGTCCGGGTTCATTACATAGAAAACACATAACAGAATTAGTAGCATTATTGGTGTCTTGAAATTTAGCTTAGGCCTTGTTCTTGTAAGATCCACCTTTCTTAGCTTTATTAACAACTAAGCTTGCCTCTGATCCGTCTCGTAAGTCAACAATTGCCTTTTGACGCAACTCCCTAGTGCAAAGTGCTGATTTCACTTCCTCTAGGGTTAATGTTTCTTTATGAAGAACAAAAGAATCCACAAAATTCTCATATGACGCAGGTAAAGAAACCAACAGAATTAAAGCAGCATCCTCATCCTCGATCTTAACATCTATATTACGCAGATGTAGTAATATAGTATTATATTTGCCTAGATGATCACGAAGTGGCATACCTAATTGCATCTTGAAAGAGAACAGACGTTGTTTCAACAACAACTTATTGGTGAGTGACTTTATCATGTACAAACTCTCCAGTTTCAGCCATAAACCCGCAACAGACAACTCACCAGCTACCTCGGTTAGGACATCGTCTGACAAACTCAACAAGATCGATGAATGAGCCCTCTACTCCATTGTTACCAAGGCAGGATCTTCCGTCTCAATCATCCTAGGTTCAACACCCGAAGCAGAAGCTTCGGTCTTCTTCACCTTCGTGGAGAAACCTTGCGTCAAGGGTGGTCAGATACACTTTTCTTTTAGCAAAGCCCTCATCTTCAACTGCCATAGTGCAAAACTATTCCTCCCATCGAACTTTTCAATTCCTGTGGTCTCTCTTGACATCTTCTCCTCCTGGATCTAAAACTCAAGGCTTTGGTGCCAATTGTTGTGCGCGGAAGCGTCTTGGAGTAGATGCAATAAATAAAAGATACAAGATTTACGTGGTTCACTATCAATGTGATAGCTACGTCCACAAGGGCGAGGGAAAATATTTCACTATCTCGGGAGAATTACAGATTACAAAAGATGAGCACAGAGTTTTTCTAGATCTGCCTCTTAAAACTCTCAATGTGTTTGCCTCACAAATCTCTCCTTAAGGAATAGCTAGGCTAAGGTAGTGTTTATATAGTAAGCTACCTTAACTAAGACTAATCGAATTAGGAAATAAATAATAATAAACAAACTATCCTAATTAACTTAGGAAAGGACTAAGACTAAAACGTCACCATCAAAATCCACTTCAATTAGGAAAATGGTTGGAACGCACTACTTTCCTAAACTCAAGCAAAAAGCCACGTAGCTCCTTGTACAACAGCAATACGCATGAACCGAATACACGACCCGGACAATTCTTCTTTGTCTTAGCTTATTTCCCATCTTTAATCTTACTCCGACATATTTCGTAAGCGACATACGAGTCACATACTAACAATTACATTGCCTCACTATACGTTTTTGGATCATCTTCTATTAAAAAAGCTGAAACAAATTCATCACTAGCACAAGCAGTGTATCCATCTTCAGACAGAAAAATGTTAATTACAAAATCATCACCAAAGTTTCTTGCACATCTAGGTCTCTTACTTCTTCTAGGTTCAGCAGTATGATCAATAGAAGTGCTACTACTAGCATGTGAAGATATATAAGTAGATGCAATAGGTAAACTAGGAGATGATACAACATTCTTCTTTAATGGAAAAACATGCTCAAAAAATTCAGCATCTCTAGCCTCAGATATAGAACGGTCATTCAAAGACATGAATCGATAAGCATAACTATTTTGAGCATAACCAATAAATACACAATCATAGGTTCTCGGTCCAACGGTAGGTCTCCTAAAATCAGGTAAACCTACTTTAGCCAAACACCCCCATACCCTAAGAAAGCTCAGTTTAGGAGGATAGCCCTTCCAAATCTCGTAGGGAGTCTATCCATTTTCTTATGAGGTACACGTTTAAGAATATGAGAAGCTGATAAGATCGCTTCCCCCCCTCATATTGTCAGAAGACCAGAACTTAAAAGCATAACATTCATCATTTCTTTTAATGTTCTATTTTTTCGTTTAGCTACTCCATTAGATTGAGGTAAGTAAGGTGGACTAGACTCATGAATTAATCCATTTTTCGCACAGAAATCGATTAAAAAGTTAGACCCGTACTAGCCTCCTCTGTCAGACCTTACCCTTTTGATTTTCCAATCGAGTGATTTTCGACTTCATTTTTAAATGTTATAAACGATTGTTCAGCCTCATCTTTAGTCCTAAGCAAAAAGACTCTAGTGTATCTTGAACAGTCGTCTATAAAGGTGGTGTAATAATTTTTGCCGCCTCTACTCGCAGAGCTTTTAAAGTCAGCTAGGTCGGTGTGAATTAATTCAAGAAGACTCGTGTTCCTAGTTTTAACAGGTTTACTAGGTTTCTTTGTGAATTTAGCCTCAACGCAGCTAGCACATTTCGAGAATTCTTTACTTGTTAAACTCGGAATTAAACTCATTGTTCTAAAGTTTTTAATATTGTCAGCATTCACATGACCTAATCGACCATGCCAAACATCAATAGACTCACCGATATAAGCATAAGTAGATGCAATATTATTAGAAACTGAATCGGAGTTCAAAACAAATAAACCCCAGAGAGATAACCCTTGCCCACAAAATCCCCATTACGCGACATTACAACCTTGTCAGCTTCAAAAACAAGCTTCAAACCAGCTTTGTTCAATAAAGCACCAGACACGAGGTTTCGACGCAATGAGGGTACATACAAAACATTAGTTAGAGCAAGTGTTTTCCTCGAGGTGAGTTTGAGAAAGATCTTGCCTTTGTCTGTGATAATTGCAGATGAAAAATTACCCATGTAGACACATTCCCCATCAGCTACCTCCTTGAACTCAGCAAATAACACCTTATCAGCACAGAGGTGTCTAGAAGCACCAGTATCCAAAACCCATTCAAGAACATTACCCACCATATTTGCTTCGACAACCACAGCTTTATGACCCGGCTTTATGACCCGGCTTATCAGGTTTTAACAGGTTTACTAGGTTCAATAGTTTTAACAGGTTTACTAGGTTCAATAGTTTTCTTTTGAGTGCATTGGTATGCTTTATGACCCGGCTTACAACAAACATAGCAAACAAGAGTTCCAGCATGTTTCTGAATTTTGGCAACATGTTTAGAGAATTTCCCTTACCCGGACCATTCTTCTTAGCATGACCCTGGTTCTTAGCCTGACGACCCTTGGCCTTACCCTTACCCTTGAACTTCTCAGCATTGGACGGACCACCAGACTCGACCACAACCATATTAACCTTAGCAGTGTTAACAGAAAGACTAGTAGAAAAACCCCCTATCGTGTCGCCGCTATCGTGGCGGTTATTGTAGAAAACGACATTAAAAGCAAAAAATATTGGCGGAACAAAATTTTTGGGCTATAGAAGGTCTACCGTGGCGGTTTTAATAAAGTACCGTCACTATAAAAAAATTATTCGTGGCGGTTCTAATTGAGCACCGCCATCATAGGTGATTTGTGGCGGTTAATTTTACAACCGACATAAAAAATGACACTAAAAATAATGATATATAACATCGATTTTTTTTATCAAGACCGCCACCATAGAAGTTTTGTGGCGGTTTTAACTACAAAAGACATATTAATCGATATATCAAAAATCGACTTTGCTATCACATAAACTATCTATCTAAACTTACTATTATTACGCGCCTCTTCACATATCCTAATTCAAAATACCCTAATTCATAAACCCAGTTCACTGACATCCGTCGATTACCTCTATCACCACTCTCCACGTCGTCGATTATCAGTTTCCACGCCACCGTCTACTCCGCCTACACCGTTCATCACCAGTACATACCTACAGAAAATAGGGTTGGTTATTCTAATCCTTCTCCTTCAACACCCACAAAAACAATCAGAACTTGCCACCGCCTGTTCGTCGCCTTTGTTACACAACAAAAAAGAGGGTTTTCGCTACCTTTGTTCCCTCCTCTGTGCTCACAATGCCTCTGCCCTTTATTTCTCCGCTATCTACGCCTCGTTCATAGCTACAGCATAAAAGGTACGCCGCTTTACTACTGTCGACAAATAGGGTTTGTTTATTGATTTTGTCAAGTATCGATTCTAGTATGCTTTTGTCCATTTAAATATTCAAATCATACCAATAGAAGCTTACTACTTGTCTGTAATGTTAAGATGGTAGAATAAGTGGATTTTTGTGAAGAATTGGTACTGTCAATAGATACTACTAAGTGATATATGGAGTTTGGACAGGTGATATATGTCTCAAAATTTGTGAAATACAACAACTTCAACATTTAAATATGTACTAGTGTCAAATAATTGTAACCCAGGTCGACATAACATGGCTCTGCTGAATGTTTTGACTACGTTTGATACGATTTGGATGCACTTCGGAGTTTGATCTCCAGATAACAAGATGCTATCTCAGTGATGTTGCTCAATACAACACAATTAATATGAATTTAGGACCAAAGACACCAAACACAATTCCTTTTGATCATAATACTCGTATTTGATTAATTCAAAGACAATAGATTCATTAATGTAACTCATAATTGGAATTGTGGCACACAAGGCCAGCATTCTATTGCACACTTAAAAATAACATAATTTCTCATTGAAAACGGGCATGCACTATCCGTCACAAGTTAAAGACGGATAATGTCCCTCTCACAATATGCAAGTGGATGGAAAATGAAGCACCCCATTAGCCCTCTCACTTGTATATTTTGAGAGGGGCACTATCCGTATTCAGTTTGTGACGGATAGTGCCCGTCATCAATAAGACGAGTTGTAAAAATAATTAGTACAATATTCTAAGAAAGAAGCAGCCAATACTTGACTGATTGGTGTTTTACATAATGGAATGAATACAAAATTATGCTACAACAAGGAATTGGATAATGAGGGATATAATACGCCGGGAGTAGAATACGGAGTAAAATTTTGACAACTTACAAATAATATGCGTAGAAAAATAGTTGATTGATGAAATTTTTAGGATATGGTTCAACCTTTCATTTCATTAAATATGGTCACTTTTAAAAAAATAATGACATGTTTCAAGACAAGACCGTCTTATGGGAGACTAACTGAAAGAAATTATCTTTTAGTGCGTTTAAGACAGTTACGCAATCTCTGCCAACTTATTATTGGCCAGAATTTTTTTTCATCTCAACCTGTGTCAATTTTACATTACTAAATTCCAAGTTCAATAACATACTCCTATAGTCCTATATAGAAAAAATAATGACTAATCCTACAAAACTTCGGATAAGCCAAAACTTTCAGGTCATCATGACCAATCCTAATAGCTTTTTCTTGATAACTCCATAATGCTAAAACCATGTAAATGTTTATGCTGATATAAGTAATTGTCAAAATTGTAATAGAAATAAGTTAAGCGAGGGACTCGAGACGACACACCACTTCCATTGCCATGGAATGGATTCACAAATGTTGGTGATGCGGAAGGAAGCTTTGCACAATGGCCTAAATCTTTGATTTTAATGGAAAACGAGGTAAATTCGTACACAACCTTTTATAATTTTATATTATAACAGATTATCTTGCTTTGTATTTTCAATTGATTCACTATTTGTACTCAAATTTTTGTTTAAGGTCAAATCTAGCAATGAAAAGTAGATAAAAGACGAGGCCAAAGACACAAGGGAG